>JACEGR010010774.1:0-17605 GCA_014170235.1 Listronotus bonariensis | reverse complement strand
ATATTAGCATAGGACCTTATAGTAATTCTAACTGCGTAAAAATAAAATCATCAACTAATAGTAGTGTGTACTATTAGGAATACTAAGCATTATCATCATGACTTGTTTATAATTTTTGTATTTTGCAGTTTTTTATTAGTTAACAGCAATATTTAATGAACAGCAAAAAAATGCAATGGTGCAAAGTACTTTTTGACTAAGATTATAGCAAATTTTTAAACTTTAAAGTTCATATAACTTAAACATTTGTTGTTGCTCTCACAAAATTTTTGTGAACTTGACCAGGGCCGTATTGAGTGTTTGGGGCGCCCTTGGTTGGAATTGTTGCGGGCCTATTTTATTACAAAAAAAAAGGCAAAAAAATTCTTAAGTGCAAGAAAAAGGTCTTTTCCTGCGTGGCGCTTATTTTAATCCCAGGGTGCCCTACTGCAAAATATAACTGAAGCTTTACAAAAATGGTCGTTACCTCCGTGGAGCTTATTTTATTACAGGGCACCCTATTCACCAATCAAATTGAAGACCATAAAACCCACCTCCCTTTGCTTTCTTTTAAATCTTCTCTGCCTGGCGCCTATTTTTCACGGTGCCCTAGGGTGTAGCCCGGGCATGTCCGGTGGGGTCCTCAAGCGCTGGGCCAAGGATTGGACCAAAAGAAAGTTTGAGGAACTGTGGTCATCGGGCAAAGCTTAAGGGTCCCTCTCAGGACCTTGCATCCAGATTACTGGGCATGAGTAGAACTCAGCTGAGGACTATTACAGGCCTCGTATCTGGACACTGGTATACTTAAAAGCACCTAGCCAGATTGGGTCTGGTAGCAGATTACATCTGCAGGTGGTGCGGATTTGGGGATGAAACTCCTTTTCACGTGATTATGGAATGTAGGGGTCTAGAGGGTCCACGAGAGGACATATTTGGAACCTACAAAATTGAATTCGAATCACTAAACCTTGCGAAACTGGACCTAGGACGAATGCTACAGTTTTTATGGCGCGCTTGTAGCTGCTCCGGTTGTATCGGCAAGCGTCGATCTCCGGAGTTAAGCAGTGAAGTGCGCGCCCATAACTTGGATGGGTGACCGGCGGCACACGGTGTTCTGCTCAGGGGTGAAAACGGACCGAGCAACCACCA
The DNA here is from genome assembly GCA_014170235.1 of Listronotus bonariensis. Classification (NCBI taxonomy): domain Eukaryota; kingdom Metazoa; phylum Arthropoda; class Insecta; order Coleoptera; family Curculionidae; genus Listronotus; species Listronotus bonariensis. The sequence goes on along the minus strand of JACEGR010010774.1, from coordinate 16,477 downwards.
TCCAAGTTATGGAATGAATGGTGTGTGAATGGGAAGGAGTAGGGTCAAGGTACAATAAGCCTTCAGGCTGCAGTGCACCACCTAGGGGGCGGTCGTCGGCCTGGGTGGGATGACCCCGAAAGGGCGAAAAAAAATGCTACAGTTGGCACATAGCACCGACCTGGACAAAGTACCGAAACTCTAAAGGATATCCTCCTATAAATGGGAGCTGCGTTAAATAGCCAGCGCTGGCTGAGTGCGCAGCAAATATCTTAAATAAATAAAAAAGGTAATATAATTGCTTTAAAAATTAATAAGTTAGAAGTAAAAAAATATATATTAAAAAAGTTTTTATTAGACTGAATTAAACAAAAATATAAAAAATACGTATTTTTTAACATATCCTATTAATATTTAATGCCATCACACAATTTCTACGTAATAAAATCTTTTTATGAGATTTAAGTACTTTTATTTACTAGGGTCTTTTATTTAATACCCATATTATAAAAAAGCATGAAAGCTTAGTCCTTCATATTGCTTTAGAGTGGCGTCACTTTATTTTTTTAAGTTATTCTCAGCCAATCCTTTTATTTGATATCTATATTGTATAAGTGCATTGAAAATATCTAGTTCGCCATTTTCGGTTTACCGCCATGTTGAATTTAGAATAACTTTACACAGGTAACACCAAACATTTATTATCTAAACTAAAGGTGTATAAAAAAATTAAGCTCAATCGGTGAAAATATATGACACAAAATTGAGTTTTGGCAAAGACAATTGTACTTTCACTATAGACTCCTAAAACAATGCTAATTTTTTGCTCATCAGTTTGGACGCTGGCTTGGCACAATTTATGAAGCGGCAAATTGTACGTGCTGTTTACGTGTGTACTTGATGAATACCCGCTTCATAAATTACACGAAGCGAGCATCCAAGCTGATGACCAAAAATTTTGCATTGTTCTAGGTGTCTATAGTGAAACTGCAATTGTCTTTGGTTTTGTTTTTTTAATTAAGTAAAAAGTTTTAATAATGGAACACAATTTGTATTTTTTTTCAATTTTTATTATACTGTTAACTAAAAAAATTACAAAATAAAAGATCATAATCATTATAAACATGTCATGGTGATGATGCTTGGTATTCCTAATAGTATACACTTCTTTTAGTTGTAATTTAATTTTTACGCAGTTACAATAAGAACTTTTAGTTATTATACCATATTCCGTTTTTTGGGTTAAATTTTAAATAAAGAGTTATCACTTTGACTAAAATCGTTTAACTACCTTTTTATAATATCCATTTATTGTTAGTCCTTAGCAACTATATTTTAAGTTTATGCATATAGATTAAAAACCACCCTATTTAGTTGTTTGATTTTAGTTAAAAATAATATTAAGAAAATAACATAGGTCATGTGTTAAAATTTAGAAATAAACAATGATAAACTTAATCAGGAATTTCAAATAAGCTATCAATTATTATATTTTGATCCCATATTTTCGTAAATAAGACATACATGCAGTATGGTCGTAAATAGTCCAGGGCCGTATTAACTGTTTGAGGCGCCCTAGGCTAGAATTCCCGGAGCGCCTATTTTCCACCAAAAAAATTTTCAAGAGCAAAAAAAACAAAAAAGGTCCTTTTCTTCCGTAGCGCCTATTTTGATTTTGAGTGCCAAGCGCCTTAGTGCCTTACAAATAAAATTTGATGCCCAAAAAAAGGTCATTCCCTTTTTCCGCGCCTATTTCATTCCAAAGCACCTTATTTACAGAGAAATTAGTCACCAAAAATCCCCACCCGACCTAAAGTATTTTAAAACTCCCCTGTCTAGCGCCTATTGTTTCATGGCGCCCTAGGCTGTAGCCTAATCAGACTAATGGATAATACGGCACTGAAATAGTCCCCCTTTTTCTACTAACTTTTGTACCCTTAATTTTTCAATATAAAATTTGGGTGTGACTAGTGAGAGGATAGTTGCAACAATAAAGATAGCGGATGGGCGGCATCTTAGGAAAAAAATAAAATGAATGGGAGTCTTATGGCACATTATTTTAAAGCCTCTGGTGCGTATTTTATAACCCTGAAATATAAAATCAATTACTTTACCTACTACAAAACAACATATAGCCGTTTTATCAAAATCAGCAAGCTGTCGTAATATACCCAGTGAATGACTAAAAACAGAAGCTTGCAGCAGTAAATACTATATTAAAAAATTACAATTTATGAATCGTCCTGTCCAAAAATAGGGCACATTTGTCACTGTTTAATTTGCTTTTAGAAAACACAAGACGTTAGCAAGGAATCTTTCTAGAAAAAGTTGTATTTGTTTTCTCCAGCTTTAGGATATAAAAGTTAATTAACCAGAACTAACTAAAATGATACATTGGAAATAATTCTACACTGTGTATAAGTCAACTAAAGCCGGCATTGATACGTTTTATAAAATTTATTAAGATATACAGTTGCTGACGCGAAACTTGGAAATGCCCCATACATTTTTTTACTAAATTTATACTTATATACTGTGTAAGGCTCGCTCGGCCACCCTTCTGCTAAACTTAAGTTTTTTGGGCTATTTGACCGTCGATGTAGATTTTGTATCCTTGATGTTTCGCCAGCGCGAGTGGTTGGCATCCTCAGAAGGTTCCTAGTAGACTACTTGCGTACAAAGACCTTCTGAGGATGCCAACTACTCGCGCTGGCGAAACGTCAAGGATACAAAATCTACAACGACGGCCGAATAGCCCAAAAAACTTAAGTTTAGCATACTTATATATGTTTATATTTCTTACATAGTATTTAAAAAATCTAACAATTAGTGGGCACTTGATCATCCTAAAAGCAAATTGGTTCAAAAATTCTTAATAAAAAACTAGGAAATAAAATATGTCGATTGAATATGGAAAACCTTTATAAAACAAAAGGATTGCAAAATAAGAATATTGCAGCATTAAACATATATTTTAATTTATTGGTTTAATAAGGTTTTCACTATTTGCTCAAAATTATGAGATAAAACAGTCCCCGGTTCTTCGGGTACACTAATATGGCACAGATGCAACTGTTAACAAATATTTAAACTTCAAATTATTTCTTTTTGCATAGAATTTAATATTGATTCTTTAGATTTTTAAAAAGCGGGATTTCTAAAAAATTAACTAATTAAAATAAGCCCTCAAGCCTGGCCAAACTTTATGTTTAGAGAAAGAAGTTTTTCCGTGCATATGCCAGAAAATTTATTAATTTAAAAATCATCAAATGTTTTAAAATTAAGTAAACTTTAATTAAAAATCAAACGGAACTAACATAGCATAATTTGGATAATCCAGAGCAACGTTTAAAATTTAAATTGTAAAAAAATATAAAAAAACCTTTTAATTGAAAGATACTCGTATTTGAAATGCTCTTAAACTGTGGTGCAAAACTGCTGTGGTATAGTTTTAAGGCAAAATTATAATTATAAAGTAATTAAATTATGGTCTTTTCTCTTGGGAATAAAAAAATGTTTATTGTTTCAAAAGTGTCCGCAACTCTGATTGCGACGAAATTTGCTTCAGGAATATTTTTTGGGTGTTAATCACGCATCTTAAAGACTATTTAGTCAAAAACGTTGCGTTTTCGAGATATCCATTATAAAAGTTGCAACTTAAACTAACAATATTTTTACTATTTTTTGCAAAAAATTCGTGTTATAACACTAAAGATTTGCAAATTAATAAATAAAACGTATAAAATAAATAAAAAACAGGTTTTTAGGGGTGTTCAATTGGTTTTCAACTTTTATGGTGGATTTCTCGAAACAAAACGTTTCCAACTAAAAATTCTTTAATATTTGTGATCAGCGCCCCAAAAAACCTTAAACCGTGCAAAGGCAAAAGAGTGTATTCGCAAAAATACAGTTTTGAGAAAACCGACATTTTTTCCATTTTGATAATAGACTGTTTTGTCAATATCACAACATTAAAAACCTTCCTAAAAACACCGTTTGAATATCAAAATCGAAAACTCTTTGTGTACGTTAAAACCATGTAAAAACATGGAATGACAAATTTTGCGATTAAACTCTTTTGCCTTCGCACAGTAGAGCTACGATTTTGCCTAAATAGCAGAATTTTTACAAAAAAATAAATTAATATGAGTCTTATATGACAAAGGCGACAAGTATCTATATATTTCTTAATACTAATTTCATCTTTAGGGTCCTAATTATTTAATGTTCATTAATTTATTTTTCTTATAAAAAAAATGGCGCAGATTTTTATTTATTGTTTGGAATTGGAAAATTTTGAAAAACTATAATTTGTCATTTACAAATATTTGTGTAGTATATTTGCAAATCTTGAAAAATAGTTTCTACAGTCTATCGAACCCCAGAAGATAGGGCCCATTTAGCAAATATTAACATGTAGTTTATCTTTACGCTATAGTTTAATGTTAGAAAGACCAATTTGGGGAGAACGGGTTTGGACACTGGGAGCATACGGACACATTCAAATTTACCGCCAAATCTATTCAAATATTTTTGGCACGTTGTCCAGTCGGGAAGAAAGTGCCTTTAGTGTTCATAGATATTTTCGAAGTAATATTTTGCCAGACAATAAGCTGCAGTTTCTTCGTATTTTTTTATGATACCCTATTATTTTGTCGTATGTGTGTACATTAGGAATTAACAAAAAAATTATCGTTAACAGTATTTTAACGTACCTATAAAATCGCCATTCTGTCAAATTTTACCATGGGGGAGGGTATGGACAGTTAATTTTTAAGCTAAACTTTTATATTTTTTTTCTTTAAAAAAGCCCCAAATGTACAAAAAAGACTAACTGAACTTTTTATTCTAAATCTGTAAAGCAATCGATGTTACTGATAATAAGCTAAGTTATCGAAAAAGTACCTAAAAGCACAGAATCACTAAGTCAGCTTTAGGCACCTATGTAAATAAGCAAAGCTTGAAGGGATTAATAATTATTGTAACTCTTTATTCAAAGTACCTACGTCACCCCTTAAAAATGTTCCACGGAAACAGAAAACCAGTTAGCAGAATATTTAAATGTTCTAATATGTATTGTATTTGAGTATCCATTAAAAAATAAGTACCCAAAATCATGACAAATCAATAAAATGGCTGGCCCGAATTCCATGATTTTCAAAAATAAATAACTTTTAAATATTGTGTTCAAATTTGATGTTTATATATGTCCAGATCCTCCCTGTATATGGGCTGGATCTGGACACTTGACATGTAGTAATTTTTTCTTGTTAAAATACCAATCATATTTCATGAAACATATTTGGCATTTATTAACTGTTAAGATATATTACTAAGCGATCCTTATACACAAAAACCATTTTAAATATTTTATAATGAAGACGAAAATTAGTATTAATCAAAAAGTGTCCAGACCCTCCCCGTCTCCCCTACCAACATGATTAAAAAAAGTTTATAGTTTTCCCACTGTCTGTAAAGTATTTTTTACTAATTGGATGTTTTATACACTAAAACTAATTTTCAGTAGGAAGTCACTCTTAATATTGAATCTGTTTACTCTGCACGTAGCAATCTAAGGATGTACTCGCTAATCATTTTATCCCTTAATTAAATTCAAATCAATTCTATTTGTTTCTGTAACTATTAAACATATATCCCAATCTAACTACAAAATAAGTCATGCATATGCAAGAACCTGGTAAATGTTTATCTCATTCTATAAAAATAACGAAAGAAGGTCTTTTCTACGCAATCGATATCCATTTATTGAATGATTTTTTTTCTCCGTAAAATATACCGGGTGTTGCTCCGTCGAGCGGGACATAGGGAATCCCATGTAAATTTTAAAGTGGTCCAATATTGGCTCCCCTAATTATTTTAGAAGAAAATATTATTAGGATTTTTAAAGAGCACGAAAAGTTGTATCCAGTGTACAAATTTCAGCTCTTCTCAGTCCGCCAGCTAAGAGATAAATGCTAAAATAAGTTACGAATCTCCTATCTTCTTACGCGCCTTGTATTATTAGAAGTTTATAATAAAATACTAGAAAAATTATTTAACCTCTTACTCTCAAGTTGTCAGATCAATGTCACATCATTTTTAAATAATGAACTACTCAAATCAAGAAAAAATCACTATTATAAAATTGTTTTATCAGGGGAAATAGTCATCGAAGAGTAGCAGACATGTTTGCAGCCTATTTTCCCAATAGGCCAATACCAAGTAAATCGACAATAGAACGGACGATAAAAAATTTGAAACTACAGGCACAGTAATCAATAATTGCAAATGTGAAGAAAATCGACGTGATCTTTCGCCAAACGATTTTTTTCTATGGGGACATTTAAAAACTAAGCTACCAATAAAAAATATGAAAATTTAGTCCAGCTAAGGAATGCTATTTCCGCTGAATGTGCCAGAATATCGATGTACCAACTAGCCAACGCAACGTAAGAAATGAGTTTTATAATCGTTTGGATTATTGTCTGGCAGTTAATGAAGGAATATTTGAACATTTGATTAAATCCTGATATTTTCGTCATAAATTGATTTCTAAATGTAGAAAAATTTGTTTTATTGTCTTGCGTAACTGTGAGTGCATGTGTTGGAATTAGCTGTAAACTAAAATGAAATGCAGGATTCTTTTTGAAATTCCCGTATAAAATTGTTCAGTTTTGGCAATGACATTATAAATTAATGATCTAAATTGTCACTGATAAATCGATATGGTGTTTTTATTATTGATTTCTAGACTACAGGGTGCATAATGAGATACTACGTTGCAAAAGTATTAGGCAGTTTACTCTTTACTGGTTGGTTGAAAAATGCTTAAATTTTCATTTTGGGTGGAACTTACTGTGCTTTTCAATAAATCCCAATAGCATTTTTTTCTAAAATAATTAGGGGAACCAATATTTGACTACTTCAAAATTTACATGGGATTCCCTATGTCCCGTCTCGACGGAGCAACACCCGGTATAGTGTGTTATTTTAAAAAGGTACCATCCTTAAATATGGTCCAGTTTAAAAGGTAAATCGGAGTTGCGGACACTTTACCAAAAATTTATATTTTCTTTTTATCTTAACTTTTTTATAATAAATATATTATTTAAACATAAAAGGGTTTAAACTGTCAAAAAAACGTAACCAAAGCAATAAAAAACCTCTAGAAATTTACCTATTTAAAGTTTTTAAACCGGTTTAATTTTAAAATTAATAAAACTTTTCGTATCCGAATCCAGCCAATGAAAATCTCTGGAGAATACAAAAGCCGGTAATCTGGAAAACTCTTTACATGATTTACCTGTAAGAGAATTTGTATAACTTGGGATTTGGATAAAAACTTTAGTTTCAAGCTGTAGATTGTGTATACAAATTTCCCAAAGGTGTGCAGGAGAAAATACGCATTCACAGCGATGAGATAAAGTTCCCCATTCTATTTTAAGTTGAATTATTCTCCGTCACCTTGCATTTTATTTATTTTAGCCTACTAATGTTTAACTCAACTTATTTAGATGAAAATTAACTAACCAACCAACCAGAGTAAACTTGTTTGTTATTTGGGTTACTTATGAATTGCTATTTTAATTAGATACAACTCGGAAAACTATACCTGGGTAGGGGAAAGTGGGGTGGATTCATACAAGGGGCACCTACATACATTGAGTTTATCTGAAGTTAGACACGAAGTAAAATAGTAACGTAAGTGGGTGTGCACAGTTTTTATGTGTGTTTACAGACTAGTGAAGTTTCGGAATTTTCGGTGTGGTAAGATCGAGTGCACAACACGGAACGTGTTTTTGCCTCGCGAAAGTAATTTTATAACGTAACTTTGGACATATTCTATGGCCAGTTACTATTTTTTGGATTAATTATTGCTATTTAATCCTTATTATAATGATACAAAGGCACTAATTTAATGTGTAAATTAATATAGATAAATACGGTTTTTCAATTTCAATTTTTTTATTAATTAGCATGTGATGGGGCAGATTCATACACAAGTATATGGGGCACATTCATACTGTATAATTGTACCCCTGGCCCTTTATAAATATTTTTTTAACTACTATTTTTTGTTACATCGACGATTATCGTTGTAAATATTATGTAAAGTAGTTTAAGTTTCATTTTTACGGAAAAAACAGGGTGCTTTATAAACTTTGCGTCTTTGGATGTCAAGGATCAGTTAATTTATCAGACATAGTCATGATATTACCATAGATCTTAGGTCATAATCTGTTAATAACATAGGCATATTAATTTAAGGTTTTGTAAGTTAAGGTATCTTTGTGTTAACTAGAGTTTTTTTATTTGATATAATTATTAATGTATAAACAATATATTTTTTTAATTTTGAAATTGTTACTTTTAATAAATATAACTGACTATAACAAAAAATGTTATTAAATGTCTTTGGTAGATAACCATACATGTAACGTAAAGACCGTGTAATGACACTCTGTTCACTATTCGTTACTTATGTTTATATCACGAAACTATTGCGATGTTAAAATAGGCATTAACAGATTTGGATAAAAACTGTTTTTTAATTTTGAATTTTACTATTTGTTTTGTATGTTAAAAAAATGTATTAGTGTTTTTTTTTTTATAAAGTATGGTATAAAACAATAATAAACAATAATTATGACGAATTAATAGTGATGTTAAATGTGCCCCTTCGGTTGTATGAATGTACCCCACTAATGGGGAACATTCATACATTTTGCTTTTATTTGTAAAAATCCTATGGAAACTAGCGCATGTAGATTTTCAATAATATTAAGTTTCTACTACAATATAAAATAGTTAAGCTACTAGTATGTCATAAATTAAAAGAGATATACCCAGAACACGGCATTCCACAAAGCAAAATATAAAAACTGTATGAAGCCTCCCCACTTTCCCCTATACGTTGTAGTAAGTACTTTCTTTTATCTTCGTCAAACATTGTTGGTATTTTGTAAATGTAAAGTATTATTTGAAAGTTTAAGTTTAAAATTGAGCTTTAAATTTTTGTTTAGTAAAAAAATAATATTTTTAGTAACCAGTTGGGCATCAGGGCATACACATTAATTTTTTAAAAACGTTTTCATTATTAAGTATATCCAGTCGATTTTGTAGATTGTGGATATACATTGTTATATTTTTTTACACACAGTCGCGATTTACATTTTAAATAGGCAACCTTAATTTGTGCAAAGGTACAATTGTAAAATATTATTTAAAATTGTAAAACTTATTAAAAAATACCATAAAACAAATGTTGTGTAATTAAAGAATCGTCTTCTAATATAACTAAAAAATATATTTTTATCACTTTTTGTGTAATTGACAATTTTATTGCTTCTTTTTTAGGCTCTCCGCACACGGGTCGATACAACAGCGATGAGGACGCGATTTCTACAGGCTTAGACAGCACGTAGGCATATTAGCGTATCCGAACTCAGCAATCCGTGTTCTTTAATAAATAGATGCAATAGGCCTGTTTGTCTTCCCCGGTAAAGTTCTTCATATTATCTTATTAACTTAGACGGGTTATGACGGCTAGAATATACGATTTTCCCTTATACACTTAGGATTATTAATAAATATTTACATAGCAGAACATAAGTTAATAATTGTTTAGCTTACTTAAAAACACAATTAGAAAAATATAAATAACTAATTAATTAATAAAAGACTAATTTTAAAATTTTTAACAAAGCTTTTAATTAAACTATTAAAACAAACCAAAACATGCTTAACCCCTTATTTAACGTTTTTATAAAAATTACTACCTTTACTAGGTAATAGAGAATAAAATTTTATCATCATACAGTGTGTCCCAGGATAGGTGTTACAAGAGGACAAATGGAGAAAAAATTTTGAATTTTAAAAAGAAATTTTGGGAAAATGGTCTCTTGGTCCAAAACTAATAAATACAAAATTTTACTCTGATTGGTAATATACAGGACAAAGTTATCACCAAATATATGAAAAATGACATAGAGTTTTGTTTTTAAAAATAGGACAAAATTGTATAAGTAAATATTGTAGAAAATTAAAGTTAAAAAAATATTTATGTAATTTTTTTACACTACGCATTAACAATGTTTGAAATGCTTTAACTTTACATTTTAACACAAAATTTAATTCTCTACAACATTTACTTTTACAATTTCGGTTCTATTAAAAAAGTAGGTAACTCTTGGGCATTTTTCATATTTTTAGTTATAACTTGCATTCTCTAATAGCAAATAAAGTAAAATTTTGTATTTATCGGTTTTGAACCATGCGATCAGTTTTTCCAATATTTCTTTTTAGATTTAAAAATTTTTGGGCCATTTGTTCTCTTGTATCACATGTCCCAGGACACACTGTATAACAAGTAACAGTTTACATAAAAACACGCATTAAATTACCTTTCATGATATCAAATAATAATTTTTAGGTGCCATTGTGTATACAGTTTTGATTTCACTGTGTTTTTATGGTGTTTTAAAACCACGATATATTTTGATTTATTTAAACATATTTTTTCTTTATAAAAAAGAATAAAGCCTCTCTAAAAAAGTACAGTTTATGTATTTAAAAATATTAGAAGTTAGATTTATTTAAATTAAGGGTAGATTAACGATTTGAAATCAGAAGTTAATCATAAATTTTAAACTAGTCACATTAATAACAATTATAACATTTAAAAAAATTCTTTTAAATTTTGATTTTATACTTTTTTGGATATATATTTCTTACTAATTGAAATTGAAAAAATCAGTTAGATTATTAGATAACAAATATTTAGATTTTTGTTGTTATTAAATGCATATAGCTATTAATCACAAATTACACAAAATTTAATGACCATCATGGCCTATATTTAATTTTTAAATCTTTGCCCACAACTTAAACATGATTATATAAACAGTAAGATTTTTTTACTTGCGTAAAAATGCCTTTACTTCTAAGGAACTAAAAAGTAGTATAAGTTAATTAAATCCGAAATAAATAATAAATATACCTGTATATTGCCTTTTGGATAAGTGATCTAAGAACTTAAAAATATAAACGCTTCTTATTAGACAAAATATCTTCAAAAAACAACAAAAATATTTTATTTGACTACGCCAAACTTTTTAACTTTTTCATTTCCTTAAGTTTTACTTTATATTTATTTAAAACTTAAAGAAATAAATAATTTTTAAGAGGGTAACTTACCAATGAATAAAGTAAGAACTTCGAGAAGGTATAGGTGATCCGTGACGACACAAAATTTAAAAGTCACTATGGTAAGAAAGACAGCACACAGCGCGGTCATTCTTTATTGCATCGGAACTAAATTCAAAATTCGGGGCACGTGTAAACCAGATCGGCCTTAGCGTGAAACTATACAGATATCTCGCTCACCCTAGGTAAAAGGGAAATGTGCGAAAAATGAGACGGCGCCGTGGATCCCGCCAAGCGCTTGGAAACTGCCGAGCTTTTCTGCGTAAAGTTTGCAGAATTTCGTGCCAATTGGGCCTTAGTTTATGATAGGAGAATTTTAAGTTAAAGTGATTATGTAAGATCAGTTAGATCTTAAACAAATTAAAACGAAAAACCTAAATATAGTTATCTTTTGTTTTTGTTTTGGTTTACCCAGTAGCGTAGCGTGCTGGGGGCAGGAGGACTTCCCCCGCCCCTTCTGCTTAAGCGCCCTCTCAATCAGTGGCACACCCATAAATTTTTTCTGGAAGGGCTTCAGCAAGTACTTCGATTTACAAATTTAATAAAATTATATAAAACTTAATATAAAACTAATAGCGCTGTCGCCGAAAGGTCATTTAGTCGTTTACGCAAAATAAAGTCATAACAAAAGACCACTGATCTCAATGGATTGCTAATGTTATAACCTGCGCGAAACAAAAGTTACATTTCATGGGCGAAAAACCGGTTTGTACGCAAGCCAGTTGAGGGTAAACGCACCCGGACCCAAACAAACTATTCGCAATATAGGAAAGAATTGGTTGACCACGTCCTGCTTTTCTGTTCGAACTACGGTACCTAATGAGCGTTACGGTCAGACCGCGGAGAAGGTACGGGGTGCCGGTGTTTATATTTTGCCACGGCTTTTAAGTGCGCATGTTCGTCCACCCACTGCGCGCGGTTGTAAAAATCCGAAAAATACTTCTTGCCACTGCGGATCTAAATGTAGGTTATCTATGCAAAGGACCACTATTGGCGAACAGAGGCTAAACGATTTAGCCCTAATAAGCATCGAGTCAGATTATGCTCTTGAGGTTGACTTTGACACAGTTTTCGATAAAATGAAAAGTATCAAGACCACGGCGGGTGCATTTTCGACCAGAATCCCTTCGTCTACCTGCCCAAGAAAAAGGGCCAAATAAGGACATGTATATTTTCGACCAGGGATATTAAATTGTATACCTACCTTCTCGTACTACGGTATGGCACTTGACAGGGTAATTAAAACAGTTTTGGGGAATTACGAATGGTTAGTTCATAAGCAAGTAGTTTTTTTAATTCCTTGATTAAATCCAAGACTTATGCACACTTACAAATGGTAACTTGTGGTAAACAAGTCCTTTTTTATTCCTTAATTAAACTAAGACTAATACACACTTTATACATAAATCCACTTAAGAATTCTATTCCCACCTTTATCATTAAAATTACACCCTTTATAAAAATCATTGATTTTTGCCAAAAACATGGAAAATTGCTTATATTTTTACTAACAGCAAACTTTTATAAAAATATATTTTCCTTCTTTTACCCAGAAATCGTGTTCTCTCTCTCTCTCTCTCTCTCTCTCTCTCTATTTTTTTTCTTGGTTTTGGTCCCTTCAGGTCCAATCCACCACTCTCCTCCTTCCGGACTATGCTTTTCAGGGCTTCGTCGGTGGAAAATCTGGATAATCGAGCTCGTAGCTCCCAGAAATTCCAAAAAGAAAACAAATAATTCAACAATCGATGCAATGCATAAATTGTCGGCTGTCAAACCAAGATCTGCTACTGGTGTTACGTATAACCTTCACTTTCACTACTGACAGTTCCCATGGCACGCCCATCCATTTTCCGCCATTTGAGAAATACCTCGTGTTCACCACCAAACAGGATACCATCAGCTTATAGGAATCTTCGCTCACAGCGCTTAGATCCAGAAGAAAGATGCCGTCAATTTAGCGTGAATCTTTCCTTGATCCCCGAAGGTAAAAAACGTTCGTACGACATCTCTCGCCGCCACTCCGGGAAGAACTTTGTAGTCCTCTACGCACGTCCGCACTGTCCGGAGGTCAAACAAAGAGTCTCAGAAATCGTGTTGACCGAAGTTATATTTTATATTCTTACATAATACCTGCATGCATCCTTTTTTGTCAAATATGCGTATAAGATTACTCCGCACTCTTTTTTACTTCTGGTCGAAATTACATCCGCCCCAAGACCAGGCGTTTTTTGTTTTAAAAATATTTGTTTAATTTAAAAACTTTTAAAAGTGCGTTTTGTTTTAGTTAAGTCCTATTTTATATTTGATTTTGCAAAAATATATTTTGAAAATAGTTTTTTTTATTTGTAAGTTTTTAAAGTGCGTTTTGCTTTAGTTAAGTATTTTATATTTGTTTTTCAAAAAATATATTTTAAAACTGTTTATTTATATTTAAAACTATTTAAAAAAAGGTTTTAATTAAAAAAATATAACCAAATTAATCAAATTATGTAAGTAGAGTTCATTTATAGCGTGGTATGATAACATTGATATCAAAGAATTTTTAAATAATTCACATTTTTATTTGTACATAACTCATTTTAATGTCCTTGTCTTGGTGCCAACAAAAAATATTTATTAGATACTGCTCTATGAAAAGTTAGGCCGCCCCCTCGCCCTTTGAACCACGCTACGCTACTGGGTTTACCCTTAACCACGGAGGTGCCGTTTCTGCAACGTAACCACAAACGACGGTCATTTTCACCATATATGGACAAGACTTTTGTTATTATTGTAGACCAATAAGTTTTTACATATTTTTTGTTTGCATTTAATACAGTTTTAACGATTTTTTGAGAAAACAATAGTAGATATTATTATACGGTAAAAATAATTAAACTTCACTAATTAAGCCTGACTTTGTATCAATATATATACATTGCTTTGTCCAAAATTTATTTGGCATAAGTCCAGATCGCATACATTTGTATAAAATTAACCTTTCGAACTAAAAATAAAGAATAAATTATCTTAAAATTCCAATATTCTAAACACTATTAAATTTTGACAAACCTTGTCAAATCTAATTAGGTTATAACGTGCAGAAGTAAAAAACGTGGTCATAATTCAAGGGAGCGTGATAATAAAATTATCATGTAATTGGCAGAAATAACTTTAAAAAGAGGACCAATTTAATGGTAATTTCTTTATCAAAAGTATTTGCTTTTCACTATTATTTTTAATTAAAATGAAATATGGTGCAGCATTTTACAATTAGGGATCTACAAATTGCGCTAAAGTTTATGCTTAATTACCATGGATCATAAAGCTAACTAGTTCAACTAGTTTTGGCAAGTATTATGCATTTATTAGTTATGGCATTAAAACTTTTCGAAGTTCAATAATAATTATATAAGATTATAGTCAACTGGTATCCCCGAGTTAATTTTTGCTTTAAAAATTCGTCAATATCACAAGCCCTGTCTGAATAAAGTTGACCTGACTGATATAAATATATTTTTTGGAGAGAACCCACCATTTGCATTGAAAAACCGGCATCGGTTAAACTGCTTAATATTGTAGTATGTTGAGTCCACTGATCTCGGTGGATTGCCAATGTTATAACCTGCGCGAAACAAAAGTTACATTTCATGGGCAAAAACCGATTTGTGCGCAAGCCAGTTGAGGGTAAAAGCACCTGGCGCCAAACAAACTATCCGTATTATCGGAAAGCATTTGTCGACGGCGCGGCGTCCTGGTTTTATGTTCAAAGTACGGAAGCTAATAAGCGTCAAGGTCAAACCGCGGCGGGAAGGGTACGGGGTGCCGGTGTTTGTATTTTGCCAGGGCTTTTAAGTGCGCATGTTCGTCCACCCATTTTATTTGTTTACTGCGCGTGGTCGTAAAAATCTGAAAATGCTTCTTGCCACTGCGGATCTAAATGAAGGTTATCTATGAGCTGAGTCCCATCCCTACTGGTGTGTATCCATAAAAATTTGGGGGAGATCACCGGTGTTATTTTGAATTTAGGAATTCTCAAAGTCCCATTACAGGATAATATGAAAAAAGGATGAAAAAGGATATATATATATATATATATATATATATATATATATATATATATATATATATATATATATATATATTTATTTAAAGTTTGATATCCTAAATTAAAATTATATTGATTAAATAAAACCTAACTAAATTACACTTGACTCCTGAGACAGGGGGTTATTGACGTTCCTTTTTTCCAGGAACTTTGGTATCGTAATTAACAAAGAAGTAAAAAGTTTGGAAATAAAACAAACTTTTACATCGTAAAAACGTATAAAGAACGTAATAAAACAGTCAAACTTTAAACAAAAGTAGACATGTCCATGATTTTTAAGTTGAAAAAATATAAAGGAAAGTATTAAAATATATATCTTGAGCCCCCCATAGGGCCTAAATTAATCAGGTAAAATTTTAGTTTTTAAAGTTTTAATTTCAAATGTTTCTTTTAAGAATGCTTTTTATTGACATTATAAGTCTACAAGAATACAGGGTGTTTCTACAACTTAGCCGACAAACTTTAAGGTTTCACAACTTAGCCGACAAACTTTAAGGGCTAATTCTACCATAAAATATATGAAAAAAACTTCAAAAAAAATTTGTCTTAAACGTCGTAGTTTTTGAACTACAGGGTGTTAAAATTGTTAGGAAATTATTGTTTAATTATAATAGCTTTTATAGCAATTGAGATATTTAAAAAAAATTGAGGACGCCTTCTATGCACCAAAGCGAATTTTATGGCATACAATAAAAAAGTTTTACCAGTGTCGTTCATGAGGGTGTTTAAGGTAAATATTTTTAGGAAATTGGTACGCCCCTGTATTTTTCAAATTTAAAAATAATTTTTAAAATCCTCATTAAGTTTGGAACAAATTTGATATTTAATTTTTTAATCTGATGCAGGGTTTTCGCGTAAATAAATAAAAACCCATTCTCGGCATGATCAAATCCCTATAATAATTAATGAATAAATATTGAGGGTAATATTTCACTTTAAAATTAATATTATTCATACAAAATGACCGTGCCTAGTAATGGATTTTATTTATTTACGCGAAAACCGTGTATCAAATAAAAAAGTTAAAAGATCAAATTTGTTTCAAACTTAATGCAAATTTTAAAAATTATTTTTTTCCAGAAAATGCAGTGGCGTACAATTGTTTTATTAAAAATATTTACTCCAAACCCCTTATAGATGACACTACTAATAAATTATTTCTTTTTCTTGTATACTAAAAAAATTGTTTTGGTCACAACATCTGTC
>JACEGR010010773.1:0-17611 GCA_014170235.1 Listronotus bonariensis | reverse complement strand
CATGGTTGCCGCGTTTTGAACCTTTGCAATTTATTTGATAAAATGTGTTAAATAGGTGGAAAAACGAGGAGGGTGGTGGACACTCTCCATGGTCCAAAATTTTTGTCGGACAATTTAGTTTCGCATTTTTCATATTTTTTTTTTTTTTCGATTTATAGCTGCTGTGGAACATTATAAGTAAATTTTGGACCCTGTCGCACCAAATTGTCGACTTTGGAAAAGTTGGAGTTGAAAAGCCCCGGTTACAAAAAGTTTTACAGAAGGAATGTAATAGACTAGGCCAAATAAAGCATCACACAAAATTACAGATGTTTATTCATTAATAAAACTACATATCGGCGGGCACCTAGACTAACAGTTTTTATGACCGTGAGGCATACATCCGATCCGATCGGACGTCACATCAAACATATCATAAATCAGTCAACCTTTAAATAATCGTGTCCGATTGTCCGATTAAAAGTTGGATGTGCCCCTTAAATGTAAATAAAATAAACCGTTGAATTTTCTTAGTTCTAAATTTTCCTGCTACCACCCTCGTCACTGGCACGCAAAAACCAGACTAATTTAAGCAAACCGACTGCAGGGGCGCAATTAAATTTATCTGAAGTTACTTAGGCCGTGTCGGCCACTAATTTCTTCTGATAAATGTCTTTCGACCATTTTTCTAACGGTTTTCTTTTTTATTTTTGCAGCTGAAGGTGCAGGAGGCGCTCAGGAAAAGGGAAAAGTTTACGAAGGAACACGAAGAGGTAAGATCGAGAGGCAACGAGTTTGAAATAATAAGAGTTGGTAAAGTAAACATTAATAATAAACCCAAGCAGCAAGGTGACGTCATTATGACGTCATTTTTTAAGTCGTTTTTGGTCATAGGACGTCATTAGACCAAAATTATGACGTCATTTTAATGACATGTGTTTAACGTCGTTAAAGTGGCGTCTTTTCGACGTCATTTTTCGTCATACTAGCTTATAAAAATCTAATGACGTCATGTTTAGAAAACCCGCCAGAAAAAAATTTGTGACAATATATGATTCGTGTCAAAATCCAACCGGAAATATCATATGACAGAAAATAAGACTAATAATTTTACAAAAATTAAAATAGGAAAAAACTCATAATGGACAATAAACTACTACGTTTATTTAACATCTTCGCTGTTTATCGCCTACACCGTACCGATCAGACCAAAATAGTTCGAGACTGGTCTGGTTGGTGATCTCAATTAGTTTTGACAGAAATATCTTCGGCTAGTGTAAAAATCTGCATCTCCAGGTTGGACAGTGTCCCTGAGAGATGCGACCTTTGAAGTGCAAGGAAATGGCAAACAGTATGGAGTTTCTTCCTATTTCAATTTTCAAATAAAATATCATATTAGTTTAGCTTTTAAAAAAAGAAGTATGCAATTTTTTTTTTTCGTCCGGTCATAAGATATTTAAGTTCGGTTACAAAAGGTGCGTTTTATTGCTGCCATTCCGGAATCGGAATGGTACGAAAATAACGTTTTTCTACTACTGTATAAATAAGAAAACTTTGTGGTCCTAGCAACGCGAATGATAACGAAAGAGAACCTTCGTGTTACCTGGTTGCTAAGCGTTGCTAGCTACGAAAGTAATATTTTCAGCGCCTGGACAAAAAGTAAGAGTAAAAAAAAGAAAATATGCTTGTGGGAAATATTAGGATTTATTTATAAAAAGTAACTAATTTATGACAAAATATTTTAAAAACTAGGTTAGGTATTGACATTAAAAGTAATTGTGCAATTTGAGCAATTAGCAAAAGAAATTGGAGGAATAATACTTGAATTAACAGTTTTTAAATTTGTTGTTGGGGTATCGTTATCACCTTTAACTACGTTAATATTCATATTTTTCACTGTTACTTCATTAGAGGAAATATTGGTAGGAATTTCGTGTAAAATCTTCTTTGAAATTTCCACCTTATTACTATAGGATTCAGCAATATATCCCTCCGCAACAGAAGAAGACTTCCAACCTCCATGCCTTTTTAAGTCCAAAATATCGACATCCGAAGCATTGGCAAGGAACGTAGTTGACGTTCTTCTAAAAGAATGGCCAGTGTATCTACTGATGTCTTCAAGCTTCAAAAACTTCGCAATTTCTTTAGGTACATTTGAAATAGTGTGCTTTCCAATTACTTGATTAACACATTTACCTCTTTCATAACGATACAATAAGCGCTCATCTAGAGCATTCCTTGGTCTCAGCTTAATATATTCCTGTAGAAATCTGACATAAGGAACTGAGCCTTCATCGTTGGTTACTACAAAGTTTCTTTTAACTTTATTTTTAGACTCCACTATTTTTACTATAGCCACGTCATTTCTTATTTCTACATCACTTAGCTTCATTCTGTATATTTCGTCTGTCCGGCATGCCCCAGCCACTCCCATAATGGCTATTACTTTCATTGCTAAGTAACTTTGATCAGGCGCGTTAAGTAAAAACTTTATGATTTCTTCTTTTAAAATTTTTTTGACTTTTTGCCTCATAACCATCGTTTTTCCTTTTAATAAAAGCAACTAGTTTCTTGAACTCCGAAATATCTTGATTTTTGTTTACGGAAATTGTTAACTTGAGCATGGAATATACAGACCAGAGGGTTGGTGGTGATAAAGACTCGGATTTTTCTTGAAAATACGCCAACATCACATTCTCGTCAATCCGCCCCACATTTTTTGTAGCAAGCCATTCAGAAAACGATTTATATGTTTGATGGTACTCTCTTTAGATTTGTCTGGCAGAAGTGAGGCAACACGCAAGGTCAGCTGCCTTTTGGATGCCATTTTCATATTCATTTAACATTTTAAAATGGGAATGGATTTATACTAAATTAACAATAATTCAATATCTGACAAGTGCTGATGACAGACAATGTCAACAATAAATGTGTTGCTATGGATTAATTTTTAACAGGTAACATTTCAAAATCTCTGATATTTCTATTAAAACATGATGTTAAATTGGTGTATTCCTTTTAACTTGTAGAACTGTTCTTTAGAACTGATCAAAAACAGTTTTAAAAGGAACACTAAAAACTGGGATTTGCCCGTTGATATGACATTTATAAGATTTGACAGATTTGTTGTTCTTTGTTTGGTTTTTATTTTAGTCATCCGTGGTTTATATTAATTTTTTTTGGGTAAATTAATTAACCACAATAAATTATTACAGATATTTTTCAAATATAACCAAGTATATTTTACTATTTGCCCTTTGGCATATGTCATTAGTGTCAGAACACTTCGTGCACCTCCTTCGATGATGGTGCATGAGAGGCAAGGGGAGAGGTAATAGAACGGTTCTGCAGAACAATTCGATTATAAAAGGAACACTTACGGTGTTGTTCTGGGCGGTTCCAAAGCATAAAAAGGAATACACCAAATGATTATTAAATTATGCGATACATAGAACAGTAGCAGAAAAATATAATACATTACATGATGCGAAAGGCCTTTCAAGTGTTCGGAGGTTTTAAATTTAAAAACCACCTCACACCAAAAAGTAAACTTTCGCATCTTGTAATGTAAATAACTATTTCTTGCAAATTTCACCGGTTTCTGCGGCCATCAGTCCTACCGACTATTTTGATCGTAAAGCTGGTGGAATGTTGGTTTGGAGTGGAAAAGAAACAGCTGTTTATACACCAATGATTTTAAAGTTCCTCCTTCTTCTAAAAGAATATTCACAACACCCAAAATACTTATAATTTAAATTAATTTATATAACGGCATTTATCTTTTCGTTTTGGGGCCGTCCGTGGTTGCTGCAAACAATGATTTTTTATTTTAAGGTTATGTTGACGCCTTTTTACAATTGACATTTATTTTTTCCTTCAAACCGTTTTGTTGTTAGCGGTTTCATTCTCTACCCAGAAAAATGCAACAAAACGCGCCTAAAGATACATACAAGTAAAGTTAATAAAAACGTGGTAAAAATTAAAAATATTTAAGATTTAGATGTCAAAAGGTACCAGTGAAGGGAAATCGCATTAAAAATGTCTAGTTCTATTTAAATAAGTAAAAATATATCAGGTGTCCTATTTAAAATAACAAAGTTAAGGCAAGAAAAAACAATTAAATAATGAAATAATAATAAGTTGAACCAGCTGCCAAGGACACCAGGCATTTCTTTTATTGCTTGTCCACTAAAATTTCTGCTATTTTAGCAAGAAATATCTCTAAATACGACTTTTCGTTGAAAAACAGATCAGGGAAACTAAGAAAAACGGGAAAAACCTTGAAAATTTACGACCGAAATAAGCAATTGCAATTATTCCATCGCAGTTTGCGCGTAAATAAATGATGATCCGACTTGTTTTATTTGAATAAAATTCAGCCGTTCCTTCTTTTATGGTTTTTTACCATGTTTGCGGAAGAAATTTCCATAAAAATTCTTGCGTATCTTGTTAAAAAGCTTTAGTTTTTAAGGATTTAAGGTATTTGCGACCTTTTTTGATGGGCCACTTGTTTAAAATATTTCTAAATGGTCTTAGTTTAGGTTTTCATAATTAGGTTTTACTTATTATTCATAAATAATAGCATACTAGGTGTTTTTAAATTTAGTACACATATTCCCAGCAAACACTATTTGCCGGCATTATACATTTTTCATATTGGCATTGATGGTAAAAGCAGTGGCAATATTATGCCAACATCTAATACGCATTAAAAAGTCAACCCTAAATAAACACTTAATTGCCAATAAATTTTACATGCAGGCGAATTGCCGGCAAGGATACAAAAATGGCGGCATACCAATCCTGATTAAATAAAGCATGCCTTTTTGTTGCAGACAAATAAATATTGGATTTTTGAAGGCAAACCGTCAACGCATATTCATACTTTTCAAACCATATTATTCACATTGGTATTTAACTAACATTAGAGCAATTTTTTTGATCTGTTTTATTTATAATGGCAGCTAAACAACATTATTTTATGTTTTTTTACATAATTTTAGTCCGGTGATGGCTTAGCGTGTAAAGGCGTTAAGTTTGTTGAGCGCACACGGACGTGAGGTGGGTTCGAATCCTGCTGAGGCCAAATACTTATTTATAAGTTGGTCGGAAATTTAGTGGTTAGCTCAACACCAGACGGACAAAGTGCAAAATGTATCGACGCTGAAGGCCACTAAAGCGACCAGGGCGCCGGAACACACTTTGCCGTGTCCTGCGCAACCGTAGACATGCGGACCCCACTCAGTTGGTAGGTTCAGTAGTGCCCCTGGGTGGGGACGAGGTCTTAAGTTGTCGCTCATAGGACCGTGGTTCGGAACCCACGTTAAGTTGTAGGTCCCGTCTGGCTGACATCACCCAGACGTAAAATGACAGGGCGCACAATAAGCCGAGCGGCTTCAGTGCATGGGTTATCCCGGCCCTATTCTAATCTAATCTAATCTAATCTACATAATTTTAAGGAAATGGCCTTTTCATAACATTTTATTGTTACAAATCATGCAAATAAAAATTAGGCCAAACAAAATGTTTATTATGTATTTTTGAAAAAATAAAATTAAAATGATGGTAAAATTAGCCAGGTTAATTTCGACCTAAGGTGACAAATTCAAATTTCCCGCTTAGCCGAAATACAAGATTTGACTATTTTGACAGATGAAGAAACATTGTTTTTAATTGTTTGTTGGTTTTATGCAATAGTTTTCGACGTGGTTTTCTAGCTTTTTAGTTTCTTTTTAAAGAAAAGAGTTTTTTAATAGACATAATTGGGTGTATTCATTACCTAATTAGTGTGTGTTGTGTGATTAATTGGTGATGGCTAGTCGAGAAGGCGAGTTATTCAAGTAGACTGTTAGGAGCTGTAAACATTTCGTTTAAAACCTTTTAAATTTGTAGTTACTTAAAAAATAATATGAAATTAGGGAGTTGCCTTATGAAACGTTTTAAAGAACTGTTAATAAAAAATATTATATATATTTAATAGTTTTTTTTTACATTTAACTCCTTTAAAATATTTCCCCTATGTTTTGGATCTGTAAATTGAGTGTAAGTGTCCCTTGAATACTTACTATTTTAGTGTTTTCTTTTGATTTACTTTTTTTTATTACATACCTTTAATTTTTTATGGTTTATTGTTACTGTATAAAAATTTATATTATTTAATTTTTTTAATGATAAAGTTTTCCTGCCTTTTTTCTCATTTTTTTCGATTACAAAATTCTCAATATGTTATTTAACTTTTGGGACATTCAACTTATAAAACTTGCAATACTTATTTAATGATAAATGTCATTATCCTAAAACATTTTTTATCATAACTTATTAATGACGGATGCCATCACTTTATCTGCGTGGCCTAATAACGGCCAATTGCCCACTTTCGCGTCTTTTTGATACCTTTTTGCCAATGCCTTGCCATTAAAGAGTGTTGGCAATGCCAGTAAATTAAATGTACAGGGTGTCCAGTTTTCGTGTGTTTTCATATACCAGCTCCCTTACTATAAAAGATAGAAAGATGGGGTTTGCGGCTTACTGTCCTATTTTTTTATGAAACTTTCATTGCCGCAAACGAAATTTTCATAGCCCCCTTTGTTTCTGACATACAGGGCGATTTTGAAAATTTGTCATTTTTGACGGTCCCCTGTATCTCGATTATTTGGTAACTTTTCAATAAAGTGAAAATGGATTGTTATAGAGTTTTTACGTAGAATTCAGTGGCGTAGGTAGTTTTTTCTAAAAAGTTTTGTTTTTGAGTTACGGCCCAAACTTATGTTTTTTTAAATGGGACACCCTATATATTATTTTTTATCTTATTCCCCCTTTTACAGGCTTTTCAAAAATATATAATAGTCCATATTTATTTTTTTTTAAATGGAAAATTTTAACATTTTTGTAAAATTTATCATTTTCCGATGGTCAATCACGGATAGCCATGACAAAAACAAAATTCTGTAAATGCGCCATTATGGATTGTTATTGTTGTCAAATAGTACTGTTATTTGTTTGATTTGGATTTTTGTTATGTGGAAGTTTACTTTATTATTTTTGTGAAAAATTGTTTAACATGGCAGAAAATAATAGATATGAGAATTATGAAAAACACGATATGTATGTTTGTTTTATCCAAGCTAATGAAGACGCCAACGCAGCCTCAGAGCTTTATTTTAATCGGTAAGGTTTAACAGTATATTATATGCCTATAGGTTAAGAAGTAGCCTTCTCAACAATGATATATTATAGGATGTTTTTATTATAATGTGAGCATATCGGATGATTTGAATAGATTTTGACATTGGTAATATTCAGCATTAACAAAAAATTGATATGTAACATTAATATTCATAACAAATATAAAAATCTTAATCATTATCTATCTATCTAGCTTGTTGTTACATATCTAATTATTTCGTAGGTATCCAGAAAGACATCAACCCGATAAAAGAATATTTTCATAATATCAAAGCCAATCTCATTGAACACGGATCTTTTAAAAACCCAGGCCTAATTTTTACAACAAGGAAAACAGGGAAGAAAATGAAATAAATGTTTTGGCTTCTGTCGTGGTACAACCATCCATATCATGCAGAAAAATATATGACGAAGTTGGGGTTAAAAAATCAAAAACTCAGTTAGTACTAAAGAAACATAAGTTTAGACCATACAAATACCATCTTGTCCAGCATTTGCATCCCGGTGATGCAGAACGTATGGTAGTTTTTGCAATTGGTACCTACAAATGTTGCAGGAAAATGCAAATTTTGAAAGAAAGGTGGTGTGGTCAGACGAGGCTTATTTTACTAGTTCTGGTATTCTAAACCGAAACAATTCAAGGTACTGGTCCCAAACGAACCAATATGTAACATTTCCTCGAGAACGTCAAGGTCGGTTTGGATTTAGCGTGTCATGCTTTATTTTTTGGTCCTAAAATTAAGTATTTTATCTATGAAGGAACGCTAACCGGAAATAGACATCTAGAAATAATGCAAGATACACTAATGGAAATATTAGAGGATGTTCCTTTGGCCGATCTAAATAATATTTATTACCAGCAAGATGGCGCTCCAAGTCACAATGCTCAAATAGTGAGAGAATATTTAGACACAACATTTCCAGATAAATGGATTGGTACGAATGGACCAGTCAGGTGGCCCCCAAGATCCCCAGATCTTTCTGTTTTGGATTTTTTTTTATGGGGATATATGAAAATCAAATATATATGAGGCAATACCACAATATTGATCAACTTCGAGAAGCTACACATCAAGCGTTTAGGCTTTTGCAGGGTAGGCCTATTACTTTATTAAATGGATTGCGAAAAATTGAAAAAGTATGTCAAAAATGTTTGGAACACAACGGAGCCCAATTCGAGCAATTTTTGTAATTAAACTAAATAAAAATAAATTCATATGTTATTTTCTTTTAATGTTGCTTAGTTATTATGTATTAATATAGAGTTGTTATAATAAAAATGATGTTGTTAATTTTGTTTTGATTTGCGGGCATAGCCTTCTATACGAAAAATGATAAATTTTACAAAAATGTAAAAATTTTCCTTTTTTAAAAAAATAAATATGGACTATTATATATTTTTGAAAAGCGTGTAAAAGGGGGAATAAGATAAAAAAATAATATATAGGGTGTCCCATTTAAAAAACATAAGTTTGGGTCGTAACTCAAAAACAAAACTTTTAGAAAAAACTACCTACGCCAATGAATTCTACGTAAAAACTCTATAACAATCCATTTTCACTTTATTGAAAAGTTACCAAATAATCGAGATACAGGGGACCGTCAAAAATGACAAATTTTCAAAATCGCCCTGTATGTCAGAAACAAAGGGGGCTATGAAAATTTCGTTTGCGGCAATGTAAGTTTCATAAAAAAATAGGACAGTAAGCCGCAAACCCCATCTTTCTATCTTTTATAGTAAGGGAGCTGGTATATGAAAACACACGAAAACTGGACACCCTGTACATGGCCGGCAAAAATGTTATATCGGTTTTGGGAACGCATTTTTATGGTAAAAATTACACTTTGGTTCCTTTAAATATACAGTGAGTCTACATAAGTTTGCGTTATATGGAAAACTTTTTCTTAATAATTTAAAAAATGTATTTCTTATAACAAGTTCTGCATGGTTCAAAGCAGAAAAGGCAACCATCAGATATCAAATTGTATGAGTCATATACGAGGTTTAGCAAAAAGTTTGATTTGCGGTGAAGAGTAAATTACCTGTACTCTTAATGGTAATAAACTTTTTTATGCGATATTGATGAAATTTTAACTTTGTACAGGGTGGGCAAAATGGAGCGGATTTATGGGCTATCTCAGTTATTACTGAAGTTATTAAAAATCCGATGGAGATGTTATGGGCTCGATTTTAGAGAAACCTAAAATGGCGTAGGCAGAATATTAATAAAATTATTTATCTAAGAGATAAGAGCGAAAATTGAAAAATTGTCGTTTTTGATTTTACCCTCCATGTCCTCTTATTTAGGAAATGGTAAAAGAAACTTTATTTTAAATTTGGTTATATGGGGATGATGCCATTAGGTTATTAGGTGTAATATCATTGCTTTAATTCTAAGCCTCCTAGTCTGTATAATATTTTTTTTTAAGTAATATTCTTTTGTATTTATAGTGTTCTTGTTAACATATTTCAAAAGTTTGTTTAATTTTTTTAATAAAATTATACAAAGTGTTTCGAAAAACATGGACCTTTGCTCGTGGAGTAATTCTTTACTAAAAATATGAAAAAAGTCCCATGCACATGGGTCCGGAAACACATGGTTTTCGATATACAGGGACTTAAAATTTCAAGTTTTTTTAATTTTTTTAAAATGATAAAAAGCCGGTGGTCACTTTCAACATTTTCTTTAGCTTTAAGTCAATTGTGCATTGTACAAAAACAAGAGTTTTGAATAATCATTGTGTCTTTACGATTACTTTTTTATTACGCCGCCGAATGAGTACTTTGCACATTTTTATAAAATTAACCATATCTGCTAAGGGAGACCCTAAAAGAAAAAATACCAAGAGGTAACTTTTGTGGCTTATATAATAAGCTTCATAACTGGTGCATCAAAATTGGCAAAAGTCAGTGGCGCACATAATTTTTCCCTAAATACATTTTTACAGTTACCCCGTACGCACGCCACTGCCGCAGCTGTAAGCAGATTTTTACTTAAAACTATGCACTTTATTATTACACTTTAAAGTTCCAAGATTCATTAAAATCGGTTAAGTGGTTTATAAGTCAGTTGAAAAAATTAAAAAAAAAAGAAACCGGACCCATGTGCATAGGACTTTTTTAAATATTTTTTTAGTAAAGAACTACACTACAAGCGATGGTCCATGTTTTTTAAAACACCCTGTATATAAAAAGAGCAGAAACATTTTAGTAATGAGCATATACATAATATGTAGGTATTAATGTTTGTTTATTGTGTTTAAAATTTTAAAAGTATATTTTTTACTGTGTTTATACTTTTAAGAGTATATTAAGGTTAGTATAAATCATAAAATATATCCTAATTATTACACAACAACACAAATATTAATTTAAAATAGTATTGTAAAGGAAGGTGTTTATGCCGGGCACACTCAAAAACAAATATTAAAATTTAAATATTTAAAAAACAATAGGAGGTAATCATACTATGTTACATATATTTGTTATTGTTGTGATAAAAATTAATAATTAGTTAAAAAATATACAGGGGTTCCATAAGAAAAACATCAAGTTAGCATCGTAACTTTTTGACGCAACCCTGTATTAAAAATCAAACAGTTTTTGTAGATTCTACGTAAAAGGTTCAACAAACATTGTCTTGGTTTTCTGCTATCTCTTATATTAAAGAATATATATAGGGTATAATTAAAAACGACAATTTTTCAATTTTCCCTCCTATCTCTTAGATAAATAATTTTATTAAAATTCTGACTACGCCATTTTAAGTGTCTCCAAAATTGAGTCCATAACACCTACATCGATTTTTTAATAACTCCAGTAATAACTGAGATAACCTATAAAAACGCCCAATTTTGCCCACCCTGTACATGTATACAATACATTTAAGAGTTATAAATTTTGTAACGTTATTTTTATTAAATTATTCTACAGACGTTTAGCCAGGTCAAAAGGTTCATAGGCAATGCGTGAAAAGGAGCCGGTCTAACGCCAGTAGAACAGTCACAGGTAGAGATTAGACACAGAATCCCGTAAAGCATAGGTCCCGGTTTGTGGTTGCTTTAATTGCCGATAAAAAACTTTTGAAGTGGCTGAACGTGTTTATTTTTGTTGCAATAAATAAATTAATAAACATATTTTATAAACCACCCTATTTCTTTGTTTAAAAATGTATATTTCTCTTGTTTTCAGATACTAAGAGATATTAAACAGGGTTTATTGCAACTAGGAAAAGAAGGAATTAGAGGTCCCATGACTGCCGCAGGTAAGTCAATATTGCAAAAATTATTTCTTTAAGGGGCCCACACAAAATATTGTACAACCTCTCAATAGAAACCACAAACGGTCAATATTATTGTACAATATGAAATATTGCAACTTATTATTGATCGTGTGTGGGCCGCTTTAAGGGGCCCATAGACGATCAATATTTTTGTTCAAAATATTGTACAATAATATTGCTAGTCGTCCCCAAACAGTGCAATATATTTGCGTAATGACTATATTCAATGTATTGCACAATAACTAGCTTTGTTTTGTAACTACTGGTTAAAACGTGGATAAGAAAAACGTAGCTGCTTGAAACATGTTTAAAAAGAAGATAAAACCTTTATTTCTTCTTCTATTGCTTTTGAACCCATAATTGTTTAACTGTTTTTGTAAAACAATTACTTTTTCCCATTTGAAAACTGAAATAATTGTACACTATTATCTACACACGACACAATAAATCACTTGCATCAATATGCACAAAAAAAATCAAACGTTTTTGATTGGCACAATATATTGTACAACCTCTTAATATAAACCACAAACGGTCAATATTATTGTACAATATGCAAGATTGCACCATATTATTAATCGTGTGTGGTCGCAGAGCTATGCAGATATCTCTTTCGCAGGATCTTAATTTAATATTGGATTAGGGCGCCAAAAATCTCGTTTATTTTAATGCATCCAAAACACAATCATGTTCCTTGTTGCGAAAAAATCATCAAATACTCATCCTCTACTTATGAGCGGCCAAGTTTTACAGAGTAAAGACACCTTCAATCTTGTGGGCGTCACATTTGAAAGTAACCTTAACTGGCATAAACACATTCTTCTATAGCCAAGGCAGCTTCAAAAAAGCTTGGATTTCTCTTTCGAGCCAAAAAGTATTTTCCCCTTCTAATTTATACACTTTGTATGTGTCCCAAATCCGACCTTCCTTGGAATATTGTTCTCATATCTGGGGCATGGCGTCCCCCACAACCCTAAGCATTCTTGATTCCATTCAAAGAAGAGCTATTCGTCTCATTAATGATCCTTTACTTACAGAAAGGCTTCCTTCTCTTGCCCATCGTCGGGCTGTGGGGGATTTATCGCTTTTTATAGGTACTTCCACGGCTTTTACTCTGAAGAATTCTCCAGTATGGTTCCTCCACTCACGGTTCCCAACAAGAAACTCGTGGTTCCACGCGTATGCATTCCTATATGGTCCAACTGGACAAGCCCCGAACTTCCCACTTTATTCGTTTTTTTATCCCTAGAGTTTCTAGAATGTGGAACCTGCTGCCCGCGGAGGTTTTTCCTTCCCCCAAATCTTAAAGTATTTAAGTCCGTGTTAACAAACTCCCTCTTTCCTCGCTTAAGACACCCACGGTACGTTAGTATTTAGGAATTTAGCCTTCGTGGTTTGTCCAAAGATAAAAAAGAAAAAAACCTTTATTTCTTCTTCTATTGCTTTTGAACCCATATTTGTTTAAACTGTTTTTGTAAAACAATTACTTTTTCCATTTAAAAACTGAAATAATTGTACAATATTATCTACACACGACACAATAAATCAATTTTGCACAATAAAAATCAAACTGTTTTTGATTGGCACAATATATTGTACAACCTTTCAATATAACCCACAAACAGTCAATATTATTGTACAATATGAAATATTGCACCATAATATTGATCGTTGATGGGCCGCTTTATACAGAGTATTGCACAATAAAATACTATCCCTAAGTGTGTTAACCTTTAAGTAATTTTAAGAAGAAAAGGGTAAATAAACTTATATCTTAAATGTCTTAACTTTTGAAATACAGGGTAGTAAAGTTTAAAAAGTATATATTATTTTTGTTATAATATCTGTGATGCCACTCTACATATCTCAAAATTTAGTATACAACCACTATATATTTTCTGTTTTAAAACTTTTATTTTCTTCCAGTGGTTGCATAGTATTTTATGTAATAAGTGCATAAAGTGATACTTTTTTACGAATGGGAAAACCCCATGAGTAAAAAAGACACTTTATGCATGTGTTACATTCTCTATTTTTCCACGACCGTATAAAAATTTCCCAAAATAGTATAAATTCCTTTTCAATTTCTTAGTCAGCCAAATTCATTATTACTATTAATTTTCAATAATTTTTATTAAATTTATTTGCAAAAATCAAACTTTTACAATATGTATAATTATTTTTAATTATGTTTAATGTAATTTTGGTTTTAAAATACAACAAATATTTGCAGATGACACCTATATGTACGATGATGACGTAAGAATGTTAGCACCGGCGGGGATGCCCCATCCCCACGATCCAAGGTTGGGCCACTGGTATGACGAACCTCCTTACGAAAGTGATCCGGAAGATTTTTTAATGGGAGGAGGGGGCAGGCGACAATACAGGTAATACTATAAATTAAAAAGCTGGCAGAACGAATGCAAGATATGATACGCAGGCGTTTTAAAATTGGAATAAAAACCTGAACTTATTTATAATTATCACTTTGTTTGAGCGGCGTTTTTCCAAAGGGCAAAACCCTCTTTAAATTACTTGTCTTACCAAGTTTTTGCAAGTAATTTTCTCGATTACTTTTAACTTTAACTATACAACATGGTACATTAAACATAAAATGCAATGCAAAATTCAAAAATAATAATTTTTCATTAAAAAAAATATTGTCATTTCATAGTAAAAAGCGTGGGGTGCATTTTACTATTTTTTCATAACTTTTCCATCATAGATATTTGCAAATATAATAATTATAACATTTAATATATTTATCACCCCACGCTTTTTACTATGAAATGACAATATTTTTTTAATGAAAAATTATTTTCTAATTTTTAGTTCGGTTGCATATAAAAGCGTGTTTTTTAGTTTTTTAAACTATTAATTATTTTTCATTTTTAGTTTCTGCTACTCTTGACAAAATGGCGAAAAAATTTTTAATGAACAAGAGTGGCAAATTTTAAAATTTTTCCAACAGATTGCAACTCACTAAAAAATTTCTTCTTCATTAAGTAGCAAAGTTTGAAATTTTGCCAACAGATGGCAATCCAGGCAATGTGTGGACCGTTGCCAATATATTGCAACCCACTAAAAAATTTCTTCTTCATTTAATATCAAAGTTTGAAATGTTGCCAACAGATGGCAACCTAGGTGTTGTTTTTATAATATAATGGAATTTTTTTTCCTGGCGATCCAAAAAAGATAACGGGATACTGTTTGCAGATTATTGCATTGTCATGTTTCCTTAATACGTGTGCAAAGTTTCAAAGAAATCGAATAGCTGGAAGTTGGTTAAAATTAGGCTCAAAGATTCCGTTACATAGCCAGATAGTTACAACCCAAGTTAATAAAAAAGCGTGTTAACGGCATTTATTAACTGTTATTGTTCATAAAAATTGAACACCAATGGTGCAACTAACCCAATTGTGTAAAAGAGCTTATTAATTTTTATTGTTTATAAAAATTGAACACCAATGGTGCAACTAACCAAATTGCGTAAAAACTAAAAAATTTCTTCTTCATTTAATAGCAAAGTTTGAAATGTTGCCAACAGATGGCATCCTAGGTGTTGTTTTTATAATATAATGGAATTTTTTTCCTGGCGATTCAAAAAAGATAACGGGATACTGTTTTTAAATTATTGCATCTTCATCGGTCCTTGACACGTGTGCAAAGTTTCAAAGAAATCGAATAGCTGGAAGTTGGTTAAAATTAGGCTCAAAGATTCCGTTACATAGATAGATAGTTACAACCCAAGTTAATAAAAGCGTGTTAAAAATAAAAGTTGCTGATTCTAGTTAAAAAATAAAGTTGATAGTCTTCGCTTATTTTTGGTACAACCTGTATACATTTACGAAGAAAAAAACCAAAAATTATCTCTTTTCAAATGGCCACCTTGTATACCTATAATAAGCACAATTTAAGCGCTCTTTACTAAAATTTCAATAAATTTCGTCACAATCTAAGCGCTTAGAATATGACTTTTTATCCAAATTTTAATTAAATATTTTATGGTTTTGTATTATTACCAAAGAGGACTAATGAAAAACCGGACTCGTAAAAGTTTTTATGGGCTTAATGGTTGTCGTAAAAACTAAATTGAACTTTTGTGCCACCGGACTACTAAAGCAATTGTTTTAGGAAAACATTTTTTATGTTAAGCATCAAATAAAAGTAATTGGCGATTTTAAAGATCAATGAGACCTCTGGAGGTCAACGGCGCAACCTAAAAAAACAGGTGATCGGACATGTTTAACCATTGAAATGGATATAAATATAATATTATGTATTTAGTTTGTTATAGGCGGCTCAGTGAACCAAAGGATATTGTTGATGGCTTTGGGAATTTTTTTAGTAGTGTATATACGCGAGACGGACCTGAGGATGTCAATCAAAATTGGAGTAATTTTGTTAATGAAAATATTCCAATTCTACAACCCATAACTGAAGCGGATATTATTAAGTCCGCGAAGAAGTTAAAAGATAAGATGACATCAGGTCCGGATCGGGTTCCATCGTTTATTGTTAAAGACTGCATAGGTGCCTTTGTTAAACCTTTATTAAAAATATACAACCTGTGCATTAAAACATCTACTATGCCAAAATTATGGAAGCAGGCAAAAGTATGCCCCATTTTTAAAAATGGTGAACGTAATCAAATTAAAAATTATCGCCCTGTTTCCATACTTTGCAATTTTGCGAAGGTCTTTGAGTCGATTCTTTATGGACGGATCTACCTGTCAGTGCGCGCGTATATTGCTTTTGAACAACATGGTTTTGTAGACGGTAGGTCAACTGTTTCTAATATGGCATGCTTAACACAATTACTGTCTAAAATTTTGGATAAACAGGGACAGGTGGATGTGGTCTATACAGATTTTGCCAAGGCCTTTGACAGAATTTCGCACATGGTTTTACTTAATAAGCTGAGGGCGTTTGGATTTGATAACCCAACTCTGAAATTTTTTCAATCTTACTTAACTAATAGGAAACAATTTGTATTTTATAATGGGTACAAATCGAATGAATATATCGCAACGTCTGGTGTGCCGCAGGGCTCGAACCTGGGGCCATTATTATTTCTGCTTTTTATTAATGATTTATGTCAAGTCATTAAGTGTGACAAGTTGCTTTTTGCAGATGATCTTAAGGTATTTTTGCCCATTGAAACTTATACTGATTGTGCACGACTACAACAACAATTAAATTACATTCAGAGTTGGTGCGAAGAAAACAAACTCAGTCTTAATGCAGCTAAGTGTCAAGTAGTTACTTACACTCGTAAGCAGCATCCTTTTCAGTATCCCTATTCCATATCGGGAGTAGTTTTGGAAAGAACTGGTACACTGAAAGATTTGGGGGTTGTGTTTGATTCGAAATTAACTTTCGTTGACCACATCAACCAGATAATTCTTGCGGCGGGTCGGACACTTGGCTTCATTGTGCGCAATAGTAAGAATTTTAGCGATTCAAGAGTTCTAAAAACCCTCTTTTGTACATATGTGCGTTCGAAACTTGAATATGCCTCACTGATTTGGAATCCTTACTATGATTGTCACATAAATAATATAGATAGAGTCCAGAAAAGGTTTTTAAAGTTTTTAAATTTTAAAACAGATGGGATTTATCCACAGCGAGGCTCAGATTACCATGTTTTGTTGGAAAAATTTAGTTTTGACAGCTTAAAACTACGGAGGGTTTCTGCCTCCATGATCTTTTTGTTTAAATTGCTGCACGGTGAGGTTGATTGTCCTCATCTGCTAAATCAAATTAATTTTTTGTCCCTAGATTGAACGCTAGGAACTCTGTAACCTTTATGTGTGAAAGAGCTAGGACTAATATAATGCTAAAATCGCCGGTCAATTTTATGTGTGCCAGTTTTAATATGATTTCAAGGGACTGTGATATTTTTAATTGTACGAAAAATGAACTGAAAAGAAAGGCCAAATGTACTCAATAGAATTTATTTTTGAATGTTATTTATACTGTTGAATTCTTTGTTAAATAGTTTGTATAATGGGTTCTATTATTATTATTGTATATGATATGAGTATTATTATAGTTATTTTTATAATTTGCTATGTAAATTGCTCTGTAAATGGGTTCTTGTTGGGCAATAAAGCTATTATTATTATTATTATTATGTTTAACACGAGTTTTTAAGCTTT
>JACEGR010010772.1:0-17616 GCA_014170235.1 Listronotus bonariensis | reverse complement strand
GTTCTTTCCGCCACTAGCTTTGGAAGATGAAATTGTTTCTACCGCTAAAGGAAAGGCAGAATTATTTGCTAAACAATTTGCTGCCAATTCAACCCTTGACCCTCCCGTAAATCATCCAATTCCAGCGGTTACCCCAGTTCCTCATAAAATGCCCGATATTATTTTTAAGGTAAACACATTAAGCGTATCCTTTCTTCCCTTAACACCAAGAAATCGTCTGGGCTGGATGGCATACCAGCAATCGTTTTAAAAAAATGTGCTCCAGAACTTGCACCAATCTTAACTCGGCTCTTTCGAATTTCTTACAACACAGGTATCTTTCCGGAAAGCTGGAAAGCTGCACGTGTTCAACCTATTCCCAAGAAAGGATCTAAATCTCTTCCATCTAACTATAGACCAATTTCAATTCTCTCAGTTCTTTGTAAAGTAATGGAAAAACTAATTAATTCACAAATTTTAAGTACTTAGAAAAACACAAAATTTTGCATGACAGGCAGTATGGATTTCGCCACAAAAGATCTACAGCAGATCTTCTTTCCTTCGTATCACACTGCTGGAATAAGTCTCTTGAGTTTCTAGGTGAGTCCCAGATCGTTGCTCTTGATATATCCAAAGCTTTTGACCAGGTCTGGCATGCCGCACTTCTTAATAAACTTCCTCCTATGGTCTTTCAACCAAACTCTGTACTTGGCTCTCTAGTTATCTATCTGATCGTCGTATATCAGTTATTGTGGACGGCCATTCTTCAAGCTTTCACCAAGTAAATGCTGGAGTCCCTCAGGGCTCAGTTCTGGCACCAACATTGTTTCTTCTTCACATCAACGACCTTCTCTCGTCCACAACTAATTCCATTCATAGTTTCGCCGACGATAGTACCCTTCACTCCAGTTTTCAGGTTCCTAAACCCATTACTAAACCTGACTTGGAAAACAAACGCAGAGCGATGCAGATATCTCTTTCGCAGGATCTTAATTTAATATTGGATTGGGGCGCTAAAAATCTCGTCCATTTTAATGCATCCAAAACACAATCATGTTCCTTGTCGCGAAAAGAGTCATCAAATACTCATCTCTACTATGAGCGGCCAAGTTTTACAGAGCAAAGACACCTTTAATCTTGTGGGCGTCACATTTTGAAAGTAACCTTAACTGGCATAAACACATTGTATCTATAGTGCAACAGGCAGACTAGCGGAAGAGAGCTTGGATTTCTCTTAGAGCTCGCAGAGTGTTCTTCCCTTCTTACCTTCTGCATTTTATATGTGTCCCAAATCCGACCTCCTATGGAATGTTGACCTCATATCTGGGGCATGGCGTCCCCCACAACCCTAAGCATTCTTGATTCTATTCAAAGAAGAGCTATTCGTCTCATTAATGATCCTTCACTTACAGAAAGGCTTCCTCTCTTGCACATCGTCGGGCTGTGGGGATTTATCGCTTTTTTATAGGTACTTCCATGGCTTCTGCTCTGAAGAATTGTCCAGTATAGTTCTCATACGGTCCAACTGGACAGGCCCCGAACTTCCAACTTTGTTCGTTCTTTTATCCCTAGAGTTTCTAGATTGTGAACCTGCTGCCCGCGGAGGTCTTTCCTTCCCCCAAATCTTCAAGTATTTAAGTCCCGTGTCAACAAACCTCTTATCTTCGCTTAAGACACCCACGGTACGTTAGTATTTAGGCTTTTAGCCTTGTGGTTTGTCCAAAGACTTTTAAAGTTTTTATATTTGAGATATTAATCAAACATATGATTGGTCTTATGGAACACCCTGTATATTTCTTATTTAATAAATTATAGAGGATAAGACAGTGTGACACATAAATAGTCCTACCTGCTAACTTTGCACCCTTAATTTCTTTCTCTATAAACTCTTATAAGATATAGGCACTTTTTAAGTGCAAACATGATAGTTGTAACAACCAAGATGGCGTGAATACGCCATGATAGGTGCACATTTATTGAAAGGAGTCTTGTGGCAATATTTCAAAGCTCCGACGAGAACTTTATAACCCTAGAATATGCTATTGTTCTTACCCACTACAAAACGACGGCTTTAACATTAACACGCTTTTTATTAGCTTGGGTTGTAACTATTCATCTATGTAACGGAATCTTTGAGCCTAACTTGTACCAACTTCCAGCGATTCAATTTCTTTGAAACTTTGCACACGTATCAAGTGACCGATGACAATGCAACAATTTAAAAACAGTATCCCGTTATCCTGATTAGGGACTGCCAGGATAAATAAATTCTTTACAGATCTCTTCAATACTACTCTTGACAAAATGGCGAAGGAATTTTTAGTGAATAAACTGGAGCATTTATTTTTAAAAAACTAATTGATATATCGAACTAAAAATGAAAAAATAAATAATAGTTTAAAAACTCAAAAACACGCTTATATGCAACCGAACTAAAAATTAGAAAATAATTTTTCATTACAAAGAGTTTGTCACTTCAGAGTAAAAAGCGTGGGTGCATTTATATATTTATTTCATAACTTTTCCATCATAGATATTTGCAAATAGAATAAGTTATAACATTTAATATATTAATGCACCCCACGCTTTTTACTCTGGAAGTGACAAACTCTTTGTAATGAAAAATTATTTTCTAATTCTTAGTTCGGCTGCATATAAAAGCGTGTTTTTTTAGTTTTTTTAAACTATTTATTTTATAAATTACGCAATAACTGGATTTGACAGCTGCGTCTGAAATTAATAAAGTTAGTCAGCATTGTTGTATTTTTCTAAAGTTTTTAAGTTATTTTTAATGGTGATATAATATATAGGGTGCTTTCTTAAAAAAAATCCACTCTTTGTTTCTCTTCCTGCAGAAGATTCTCGGTATCACCATTAAAATGATCTTTTAAAGAGCTTGAGGAAAATACCACATTAGGCACCTTAACTCTGACTACGTTTATATCGGACAGTTGAAGCTGGCTTAAACAAAGCGGTTTTAAAGCACCCAAGTCTACGTGTTTACTTCTGGAGTGGCTTGAAAGTCGATTTAAAATCGAGGTCAAGCACATTGAAGTACCATCGTCGTACGCATGCTGCAGTTTGCATCCAACTTCACAGTGGACAAATGAAAACAAAAACCCCACTCTTTTATTTCGTCCCTTTTTGCTTCTGTGCTGCTGTTCACCTGTTTTTCAACTCATATTTTTATACAAATGTCAAAAACCATAATGAAATTGACACTCACACGTTTGAGGAAGCATTCATCCAAAGTTAGGTTATTATTAGGTCTAAGCCCAATTGTTACTGTGGCTTCTTAATTTGATTCAGTGAAGTCAAGCCTACTTATTTTCATGGCTTGACTTGAACGATTCAAGTCACTCTTAAAGCGTTTATATCGCTTTTTTGCAACACCTAAGTCGCTTCTATCTCAAGCTACCAATCATTCGATATAAACGTATATCTTAGTTTCGAAATATGACCATCCAAAGTAGGTAATTTTAAAGTACCGCCATTTTGCAGGTAAAGGTATACCTTTCATTCTAAAGTTGCAAAGTACTCGTCGGGAGCTTTAAAATGAAGTGCCACAAGACCCCCCTTTTCCATTTAATATTTTTTCCTAGGATGGCGACTATTGATATTGATTGTTGCAACTAAACTATAATTTTTACGTCAGCAGTTACATATATTCTTTCATTGTCATAGAAAGTTTTATAAAGAAAATTAAGGGTACAAAAGTTTGCAGGGGGGACTATTTGCGTCCACATTGTATTACTGATGAGTTATGGTTTCCTTTTTAGTTCCTATTGGTTTATCTTTCCACAGCCAGAAGTAATTCCTCTGCAAAGTTTGAGGCATCAGGAATTTAAAAAAAAAAAAATTCAAAAAAAAAAAAATAGGTAACGTTCTGTTTTGCACAGCCTACTAAGCATAAATAATTCTTTCAAAGCAGAAATGTGGCCAAATCAGCTTTTCTTTATAGGCTAAACCCCGCTGCATTTTTTGAATAATAGCACCTTGTACTTCAGTCAGATGTAAATAGTTTACCTCATATTTTTTCCCTGTATTTTGTATAAGAAGATTGCAATGTGTTAATAAAGTGATGCATAAATTAAATAGAGATTCCTATATAGTTTAATTTTTTCAAGGTCTTTCCCCCAGTAGATAAATAATAAATAATTACCTACCTGACTTACATACTTCAGTAATAACATAACAAACCGATAAAATCGTTTATTTTTATGCAGTTTAATTATTTTATATAGTTCTTGCATTACACTTTTACTTTAGTTCCTAGGCACTTGTAATTACTGATCTATTGCATAAAAAATGCTTCTTGATCAGATTAAAAAGAAAGTAAAATGATTTGTTAGGTGGCAATCGATAAAAACATATTTATATATAAGTTGGTTTTTAAGATAAAACGGGAACTAGCGTTTTGTTGTCGCTACAGTCTTTGCTCATGAAACGCTTAGTGTTGACCACAACCACAGTAGTATGTAAGAAGTCGTGTGACACAATCACATTTTTTGATAACATTTCCGTGTGCATTTATTTTTAACACGCTTTTCATTAACTTGGGTTGTAACTATCAATTCATTCATCTATCTATCTATCTATCTATGTAGCGGGAATCTTTGGGCCTAATTTTTACCAACTTCCAGCTATTCGATTTCTTTGAAACTTTGCACGGCCAATGGGACCCATGACAATGCAATAATCTGCAACACAGTATCCGTCATCCCTGGTTAGGATCGCCAGGATAAAAAAATTCCACTATATTATAAAAACAACACCTGTGTTGCCATCTTTTGGCAACATCCCAAACTTCTTTCTCAGGAACTTTAAAGAAAACACGCTTTTATTAGCTACTCTTTGACAAAATGGCGAAGGAATTTTAGTGAATAAACTGGAGCATTTTTACATACATACATACATGATATATCGAACTAAAAATGAAAATAAATAATAGTTTAAAAACTAAACACTTTATAAGCAATCGACCAAAATTAGAAAATAATTTTCAAACAAAGATATTGTCACTCCAGAACAAAAGCGTGGGGTGCATATTATATTAATGTTCATAACTTATTCCATCATGCAGATATTGGCAAATATAATAATTATAACATTTAATATATTACACCCCACGCTTTTTACTCTGAAGTGACAAACTTTTTGTTAATGAAAAAATTATTTTCTAATTTTTGGTTCGGTTGCATATAAAAGCGTAGTTTTTTTTAGTTTTTTAAACTATTATTTATTGAGTAGTTTAATACACACACAGGGCGCATTACTCAAGGAACTCTTTTGTTTGTTTCTTTCTCACTAGAAAAGGAAAGTTATTCTCTTGTCTGAAAGTTGAGTAACACAGATTTTGGCCAATTTTGATATACAGGGGTTTTTTAAAGTGCTTATTAAGAATTTACAGGGTTTTTAGTCGGAGTCGTTATCGAGATATCCATAATCAAACTTTTAAATCAAACTAAAAACTAGAATAAAAAAAAAATGAATTGGTTTTGTTCTTAAAAATATAATGACCGTACAGGTTTAGTACACTAGACCTTCAAAACGTCGAGACCCTCAAAACATACACGGTACCTTTGTGAGGTTTCATTTTAGAATACTGTTTTATTTATTACGTTTATATCATGATTGAAGCATTTATAAAGCATTTAAAAGTATTGAAATACGTTGCTAAACCAAGGCTTGAAAAGGACTAATCAACTAAGTCATCTATATAGGTTGACTTTACTGAATGATTAGAAATACGATATAAACGATTCAAGTGGGCTTGTTAATAACTGTCTAACTTCAGACGAATGCTTCCTCAATGTCATCAGTGGTTATTTCACTTTTCACATTTTTATAAAAACTATGAATTGAGAAACAGGTGAAAAAACTTTGAACACACGCCCAATAATAACAACAAAGCACACCAAACAGGACGAATTAAAAGTCAGGCTTCTGTTTTTTCATTTACTTTCACAGAAGTTGGATGCAAGATGCAAAACTGCCGCATGCGTATGACGATGGCCTGAAATGTGCGTGACCTCGATTTTCAATCGACTTTCAAGCCACCGAAATAAACACGTAGACTAGGAATTTGCTTCAAAGCCGCTTTGTTGTGAAGCCAGCATCAACTATTCGATATAAACGTAGTCATTGTCTGGTCCCCTATGTATAGTGTTCACATCAAGAGTATTGAGCGAGTGCAATCTAAGTTTAAAAATTTTTGCTATATAGGACAAACGTCACAAATATTTCCGATCTACCATATCCTGAACAACTTAGGTTAACCGGCCTACAGAGCCTGCAGGATCGACGCGTTCAGTTGGCTTGGACATTTGGTCATAGGGTTATCAATAATTTTGTTCATTGTTTAGAACTTCTGGGTTTGTTTAATTTTAGAGTCCTGCCCCGCTCTACCAGGCAGACGGAGTTGTTCTTCTTGAATCCCATCAGAAGTTATGGCATTATGAAACGGACTACCGATAGATCTAAACTTTGATTATATTCCGGATAGGTTTAAGAAAATAATCAGGGCCGGCATTGCAAATGGATAATTGGGCAGTTGATTTCTTGTTCATTTCTTTTTTTCTCTATTTTTATTAATGTTCTTTCACTTCTTCCGTCTGAAGCATTTTTTTTTATTTATCATTGGTTTTTAAAATGTTTGTTTTATATTTTGTAGTTATCGTATTTTAATCTATGTAGATATACATTGTTTTTTAAGGTTTTGAATTTATGTCACTTTTATGTTAGTTTTCAAGGTTTTAAACATGTTTTGTACTATTTGGGCACTGCCTGTAATGTAAACTAAAATTAAATAAATAAATTTGGAAATGGTCCATAAAATTTGATCAACATTACGACAAAAATACAAATGGACGATTCTTTTATAAAACGTAACTTTTCTGTAGGGGGAGGGCAAACCAAAGGACCAACTTATTATCTCAAATTTCATATATATATATATATATATATATATATATATATATATATATATATATATTTGTTCCTCTCTAAGCCAATGACATTTTGTATATTTTTGGTGTGGGACTAATGTCTCACTTTTTAGATAAAAAAATGGAAATTGAATAAAGTTTTTGAAAATATTAACATATGTATGTATTGGTTCAGCAATCGCGGCTCGCTGACTTGAGTCCGTTTGTTTTCAGCCTAATTGTAATAATTTTCTTTGTTTGTATTTTAGGGAATGGGTATGGAAAGAAATGACGTAGCTCAGAGAGTTTCGTGGGGAATGTTGCCAAATATGAATGGTCCTGATAGGAACCTAGATGGAAGACCGAGATCTAGTTGTGATATACCCCGTGTACCTGGGATTCAGTAAGTATAATAAAATGTGTCTTAGTGCCCCACCTAACCTCACTAAAAGGCGCAATTTAACAAAATGACGTATTTCCACACGTTTTTACAAAAATTATTAATTGAATTCTAATCGAATTTGTGCAAGACTTTACGATATAAGTACTAATTAACCAATATGTTTGTATTACACTACTTCTTCAATTTAAATTTTTATCATCAATAGTTTTTTTAGATTTAACTTAAAAAATAATGTTACAGTTGTTACATAAGCATTAGTTTTTATTATATGTCAACCAGTGGCGCATTTACCAGAAGGCTGAGTAGGCTGGAGCCTAGGGCGGCGTTTTTAGGGGGCGACAGATTTTGTACTTTATTTTTTATTTTTGTAATTATTTAGTTGATTTCGATTTTCATTTTGTACGTACAAATGAAAGTGAGGACCTTTATTTTTTTCTTTGCTTTGCAAAATTGTTTTATGGAAAAGGAAAAAAATTAGGGGCGGCTAAAATTAATAGCTTTCTTCTTAATGCTCCTCTGATGTCAACAAACCTAAAAACTGCTTAAGTAGTTTTTTACTATACTTTTTTTTAGCATATACCCTTCTGCCCATGATCCAGGAATGGTGCAAATACCTATAGGCAACAACACAGGTTCGCTGCCAGATTTAACAAACATGGACTTTACTTCGCCTATCCATGTACCTCTTGACCAAGATCAAGACAGTTCACCTTATAGTTCTGTAAGTACTCGATGACATTAAGTATAGCACAGTTAAGGGATATAATCCCGAGAATTTTTTCAATCCCGGGACTTCGGGATTGGTCACAGATAATCCCGGGACTTCGAGATTGGTCACAGATAATCCCGGGACTTCGAGATTGGTCACAGATAATCCCGGATTTGAGAGTATAGTACAAAAAATTCGAAAATAATAAAAAATCTACTTTTTTTCCTAAACAAAAAAGTTTTCTTTTCAAAATAAAAAAAACAAAATAATTAAAATACAGGGTGTTTTGCGAAAATT
The DNA here is from genome assembly GCA_014170235.1 of Listronotus bonariensis. Classification (NCBI taxonomy): domain Eukaryota; kingdom Metazoa; phylum Arthropoda; class Insecta; order Coleoptera; family Curculionidae; genus Listronotus; species Listronotus bonariensis. The sequence continues at coordinate 9,302 of JACEGR010010772.1, read as the reverse complement.
ACGCATCAGGATTTCTGTGGGCGATTCTGCACAAAAAAATTGATGTAACAAACCTCTATACAATTTTTTCGAAACCTCAAAATTAACGGTGAGATACAGGGTGTTGCAGAAAAAACATTTGTTACTGTACTGATTTTCGCCAAAATTTTCATACATATCAATAACAAATTATTACCCATAAATAACGTTTCTTTTCAAGACTTGCTTTGCTAATTTATAAAATCAGACTTTCTAATTAAACATACCTAAATGTTTCAAGTCGTTTTTCTCGGAAACCGTTTATTTTAGGTTAATGCAATAAGAGGACCTTTTTAAGAGATATTTTAATGCTTTTTAATAATTTTATATTTAAATTTATAAAAGGAATGAAACAAAAAAAATTAAGTCCTTTTTCGAAAGTGAAGGACAGTTTAGGGCCTTTGGCATTAACTACTGGCGTTTAATTAATAAGGTGAATATAAAGAATCAATGGTAATATATGTGCAAAATTTGGAGAAAATTAGTACCCTAGATAAAAAGTTATTGGCAAAAATAACATTTTTTTCTTTAACACCCTGTATCTACGTTCATTTTGAGTTTTTGAAAAAATTATATACCTAGAAGTTTTTTGCATTAATTTTTCAGTGCAAAATCGCCCACAGAAATCCTGACGCGTAATTTCCGAACACCCTGTATAGAAAAATCAACTTGATACGCACTTTCTTTTGATAAAGACATTTCTACTTTTTTTTATCTTTGGACAAACCACGAAGGCTAAAAGCCTAAATACTAACGTACCGTGGGTCTTAAGCGAGGTAAGAGGGAGCTTGTTGACACGGGACTTAAACACTTGAAGATTTGGGGGAAGGAAAGACCTCCGCGGGCAGCAGGTTCCACATTCCAGAAACTCTAGGGATAAAAGAACGAACAAAGTGGGAAGTTCGGGGCTTGTCCAGTTGGACCGTATAGGGATGCATACGCGCGGAACCACGAGTTTCTCTGTTGGGAACCGTGAGTGGAGGAACTGTTGTCTTGATTACGTACCTTTAATAATAAAAACAGAACTGTATTTCTGCAATATCGACATACCCTCAAATAACCTCTAATTGATCGCATTAAAACATTTTTTATAATTTGTAATACAATACAACAAACTTAGGGCAATCATAAACCCTATAAAGAATAAATATCAAAATATCCAAAATATACTTTAAATAAACATATTTCAATGCAAAGCTCTAATAATTTGCGTGATGCAAAGTGTTGCTTTTCAGGACTTATTTTTTCAAGTAAAACCGCGTAAAACTGACTAAAATCAGGTGGAAAAGAAAAATGGGTGACTTTTTATTTTTATTGGCATTAACAATTCGATAGATTAACAGAAAAACTGCGTGCGTTTCGTTTTATGGAATTATTTTGAAAAAATTACATTTAATTATAAATCCTGAAAATCCCGGGATTTAATAAATTTAATCCCGAAAATTTGGAGACTGTAAAAGGGGCAGGATCCCGGGATTGTATCCCCTAATCACAGTTCAGTTTTTGCAATTGAAGACCACACGAGAAAAACGGTCAAAGTCCATTTTTTCTAAAATTATGCAGTTACATTTTCGTGCTTCAAGAATAATACAATTTTGTTTAAAGTTGAATAAAATATTTTATTTTTATCTAAGTTGTATTTTTAAAGCCCCCCACAGACTACGATCTTTTCATCCATTCGCATCCCTGCTAGTCTAATCGACGAGGTGAATGGATAGTGTATGGCCTAAAACCGCCGCGCCGGGTAGAAACGTCGGTTTAAATATCTGCCGAAGCTTGATTTTCGACACGCCGAGACGAACTGTCCGCGCCAAACCGATAATGTGTGGGGATCCCGTTCTAACTTGTCGGTTTTTTCAGTAGCGTGCATAATTTTAATAGCGTTTTGTTGTTTCTATTGAGTTTTGGTTAGAAAATATGGACCAAAATTTAATTTCCAAACAATTTGTAATAGAATTTATTGAAGTATATCGATAGTTTTCCTGTTATGGAAGATTAAATTATCTTTTTTTTAACGATAACTGTTGCGGCTGCTGCAACTGCTAATAATAGCGTACGTCACTGCTAATAATTGCGTACGATTCATCGTTTTGTTTGTGCTTGGTTTTCTTGGCTTCTGTTTCCTCTGGGAACAATTAGCCAATCGTTTTGTTTAAAATAAACTGCTAGCTGAGTGCAATACAGATCGGGAATGCAACACGACGTCTCAACTCGCCACGATACGAATGGACGAAGATCATAGTCTATGGGGGGCTTAACAATAGCTTTCCTTAGGTAATTTTTTTTACAAAAATGTATTTATAACAAAATGGTAACATAATAAATATGTAATATATTTCCTAATAGCTAAGTACCAGTGTGTCCGTTATTTTCCAAATCGATTTTTTTAAAACCCCCTAAACTAAAATATCCAATGTAAAAATGCTTTTAATTCCTTATTTAAACACTGCCGAAATCATGTTGCTTTTCTCATTTAAATAACATGGGATCTTTGGACTTTTTCTTTTGTTTTTTTTTACTCAAACAAATAGATGGAAAAATGTACTAATTGCATATTCTAATGGAAAATTTAACGCTCTACAAAAAGTTCTTTTACAAATTTTCGATTAAGTCACTCCTTTAAGAGTTATTTAGCGTCAAACTTTGGGACAAGATTAAGTTGTGGCCATCCCTGGGTATTTAAAAGCAAACCGGCTTTATTTAAATAAAACACTCTGTATATTACATCATTAGTAAATAGACGTTTTAAAGAGCTTTAAGAAAATACCACATTTGATATGTCTATCTTTTAAAGTTTAAAAAATATGGCCATTCAAATCTGAGAATTATGTTAAATTTTTATTATGACTTTAGCTCTAAGCTATAAGTTATTCGATGGTAATTGTTTGGGTACACGCCTCAATCTAGGAAAAATGGGACCTCTTCGGTCCTGGTCCCGAGGTATAGCGAGCTAACCCTGTTCAGCCCTATTGACCCCTATAAACTGGCCGGTCGCCTGAAACAAAATAAAGAAAAACTCCCCAAAAAAGTCTAATTAAAATTCGACGTTTCGGTGGCAAATCTGCCACCGTTGTCAAGATAAAACTATGTAAAATAAAAATTTAAAAGTTAACTAATATTTAAGTTTAAAATTTTTAAGAAATTCAGGCTTTGAACTTTAGGAAATTTCGATAATATTTTTGACATTAATGTATATTTGGCCATATTTCCAAAACTATAAGAGATAGACATATCAAATGTGGTATTTCTTTAAAGCTCTTTAAAATATCTTTTTAATGGTGATGTAATATACAAAGTGTTTTATTTAAAAAATACAGGTTTACTATTAAATTCCCAATGATGGCCACAACTCAATCTTATCTCAACGTTTCACGCTAAATAACTCTTAAAGAAGTGACTTAATCGAAAATTTGTAAAAGAAATTTTTTGTTAGGCGTTAAATTTTCCATTATAATATGCAATAAGTAGATTCTTCTTCCATCTATTTCTGTCTGAGAAAATAAAAGGAAAAAGTCCAAAAATCCCATGATATTTAAATGGAAAAAGCAACATGATTTCGGCACAGTTTAAATCAGGAATTAAGGGCATTTTCACATTGGATATATTTTTTAGACTATAAACTAAAAGTTCAGGGGGCGATCGCTAAAAAAATCTATTTGGGAAATTACAGACACCCTACTAAGTACATGATATAACTTTGGTGCAGTTTATATTTAATCTTAAAAATCACTCTTCTGAACAATTTTTATTTTTGGATATTCATCGTTTTTCCCGTGTGGTCTTCAATTAATATTTTTAAAGCAACAATTATTAGTTTAAAACTAAAAACAAATCACGTAAAAAACAATGTCTAAATAAAGGTAGTGGCAATTTGATGACACCAAAGCTAGTAATACTTAAACGTTTTTCAGAGTCCTATAAACACGAGTCCATCTACATTATCCCCCACCAGCATGATGCCAGGTGTACGAACCCATAGTCGTTTTAATTTTACTCCACCCGTATCACAGCCCCTTTCGGTAGGTAGTGCTAGATGTAGATCTAGATGATATTAAACCATTGCTGTTATTAATCTGTTATTATTGTTGGACGTCATCACCACATGCTTTCAAATGCGCACTATTTTATTTTTTTATTTTTTTAACCTTGTTTATGGTTTTATGATAAATGTACTGGGTGTCAAGGCATGAATACACCTCCTTTAACTTTTTTATGTTCTATCATACAAAATAAATATAAATATTATTTTATTGTCTCAATTCTGTAGTTTCCGAATCAGTAATCATACTTTTATTAGCTGTTGTACAACATATGACATAAAGTGTGATCATTTTACATGGAACACTCTAAACATGTGCCACCTCAATACTTCCAATTATGATTCAATGTGTTGAACGCTAGTAGGTAGCGACTAGACAAAGAAGGCATGCATTCAAAACCCCACTGCTGCTGAAATATAGTAAATATTAACATGTTATTTTAATATTTAATATATTCTCCGCTGCCAGTGGAGATACATATCAAGATAACCATTAACTACAAAATGTTAAAAAAAGACAAAAAACATTTGGGGAACACTAACAACAAACTTTTACGGGTTACATTTGACCTCGTACTATCAATGACAGGGTGATGGAAAAATAAACAAATGTTTTCTCACTTTAAACTAGGGCTGGCAAAAACCGGAAAAAACAACACAACAAAAAACAAAACCGGCAAAAAAATGCCATTTTCTTATACTTAATACTAATATTAAATGAAAAACATTCGCCCAGTCGTATTTCTTATTTATATTTTTGTATATTGGCCGCTTTATATGTCCTTATGTTGAATTTTATTTTGCTCTATGTTGCGATAGATTTATCTTTTTATTTTGCACGTTTTTATTATTTTGTTTCAGAATCATTTATCAGTTCCAGGTAATTCTAGGTATTCTAGGTTTCATCATCGATCTTTATCTCAGGTAGGTAGGTTCACTTTTATCATCCTTATATTAAATTTTAAATTAGCACCCCCATTAATCCATGGTTATTATTTTTGCATTAATGTTTGGTTTGAAATCTTTAAACCCAAGAAATACGTTTTTTTTTTTTTAATAAATGAATACAGACTGTCAACGAAAGGAGTTTACAAGAGGACAAATGGACCAAAAATTTCATTTTTCGAAAAAAGTCATTCTTCATAAAAAAAATTTGCTTTTAAAAAAATATATTCACGAAGAGAAAATGTTTATTTTGTATACCCAAAACTAAAGAAAAAGCATGATGTTTTACAAAGAGTAAAATACCTTTATTTTTCATTTTTAAGCATTTAACAAATTTATTTAAAATAACATTCTGAATGACCTCATTTATTTTTCAGGGGTATAGTCGCCTTCCATTTAACTAGGCGGGCTGTATTTTCCGAATCAAATCAATAGATCAGAGGTTCCAAAAATATTTCTATGCAAAAAACAATATGGCGGTATTTGAACAGCTGATTATTGTATTAAAATTTAATAATAATAGGTTAGCAGCTTATTTGAAACTGACAGGCATAATTAAAATAATGACAGGAGATTAAAATGATGCGTTCCAAAATTAAATTATCAGAAGTGCATTCACATTTTTGTATGATATTATTTTGTAAGTACGCCCGTACGCACGAAAGAAATAAGCATTATATTTCTATGCGTAACGTTTTGGGAAGGGACAATAATAAGAATGAAGCATCAATATTAATTCTACCTATAATATGTATAATTATGTTTAATTAAAGTAAAATATTTATCTTTGATTACGTTAATTTAGCATCCATTTTAGCCCACAAATTGTATTTTTATGTTGCTGTTTATTTCTTTGAAAGTGTAAGCGACAAAAAATATCAGCTAACATAAATAGCAACTATGGTCGATCAAAAAGTCTTACACCTTAGAGGAATGTATATTAATAAAATTATCTCTAAACATTTTCAAATTCAGAATCATCAGATTCATTTGAAGTACTTTCACCATTTTCTGAAATCGAAATAATTAATGGTTCCACTTGAACGTCCAGCATTTTTCCCTGTTCCACCAGTCCAAGATGATTTTTTCTGTATGTTCTACGACTTTCTTCCAGTAGTCCCCCGTAATTTGCTCCAGCGATTTTTTCCAAACTTCCTCCACCTCATGTGAGTTAAGTCCATCACCGACATTCTTTTCATAAAATGATTTTGCTCCTGCCCAGATTAGTTCTATAGCATTAAACTGGCAGTGATACGGTGGTAACCGCAAAACCTCATGGCCATTTTCCCGCAACATTTCATCAATGGCATATATTTTTTGCTTCTGAATAGCTTTTGCTTTCATCAAAAGTTCAAATTTTAATAAATCGGGCGATGGATTTTGATTTTCCTGAACCAACCATTGAAATATTTCATTTTTTTTCCACGAGGAATTGGGCTGTTTATTCAGGATACGAGAATGGTAAGACGCATTGTCTAGCACAATTACAGATGGCTCATCCAAATTCGGTATAAGTTTTTCTCTTGTCCACTTTTCAAAAAGTTCACAATCCATGTTATCGTGGTAATCAGAGCTTTTTGATTTCGAGGAAAAAATTAAACTCGCTCCCTCTACAAAACCAGTATTTGAACCAGCATTTATTATTATATATCTTTTCCCGAACCGCAACCTTTTTTCGTTTCACTGATTTCACCGAGTCATCTTGCCATGATTTTGACCCACTCCCGTTCGAAAATACCCAAGTTTCATCTAAAAAATAACTTTCCTAAAATTTGAATCATAATTTTCAACATATTTTTTAAGAAATTTCACTCGTTCACTGGCAATTCTTGGATGTTCACACAAGTATCTTCTATTGCAATCCTTTCTGTAGCGAAATCCTAGTGTTTTAACCAATGCTGATAATGATCTAAGCCCGATTTCTAAAACTCCTCGTTCTCTTAAAGTGTCTTTCAAAACTGGAAGCGTTATATTAATTTTTGAGGCATATAAGTCATATATAACATTTCTCACTTCCATTTTTTACATTCCTCTAACGTTTCACACTTCTTTTTCCTTGATCGTCGTTGCGTTTTCTTCATCGGTGTATCTCTACGACTTTCATTTACAATCCTCTGTATTGATCTCAAACTTATTTTCAGCGCTTCTGATACTTTTTGGTAAATAGACGTTGAATGTACTTCCTCGGTTTCAGTTCTCTTCTTCTGTTCATTTTTAAAGTAGTCAGTTAGGTTGAGTACCATTTCTTTGGCCTGGGGATGCAAAAACCTGCAAACCGATTTCTTTTGCCATATCACAATTTATTTATTACCGTACTGACAGATATTTGTCAAAAACGACATTTTTCTATTACATTTTACCTTACGTGAAATTTTGGAGGGATGAGGTCGAGAATTGCATTTTTTTCTTTGCAATGCCCTATCTAAGTCGTTTATGATATTTTTCGTATTCGGATAATACCCGGTCAGATATTTCGGCGAGAAAAATATATATCTGAAACTCACAATTACGGAACTCGGTCAGCGTTTGGCGGTAGTAGTGAAGCGCGTTCAACAACAAACGAAAAACACATCTAATCATATTTTTGTAACCTCTGGAAATTATGTTTTCTTCTCTCTTCGGTTCATGAATGCCTAATACACATATCGCGTTTATATTACGGACATATTTATTTAATGATGATCTAACCTTGATCCGAGAGAGATAACAGTAAATAAGTTTGTCTACGAAAAGTTCATAACGCGCCTAGATAAGTGGAAGGTGACTTTATTAAATTTTTTTATAAAACTGATTTTGGTGTTATGAAAAATTAATCAGGTTAATTTTTTTTAATGAAATAGCCCAAAACACTCTTATAATTTGCTTTTTAAGGACCTGCTTCCCCACCAATTCATACATAACACAATTTTCCAGCTGTAAACAAATGTGATCAAGGCGTTTTCGCCAAATTATGTTCAAGTCAATAAATATTTGCATTATTATTTTTATTGATAAAAAACTCTACTCTAAATACATTTTTTAAATGACATTTTGATTAAAACTGAAAATAAAGTTAGTTTACTCTTGAAGAAAAACAATGTTTTTCAAGTTTTTGTGAACCCTGTATATAAAATTAACATCTTTCATCACTCCCATTTTTTTTACAAGCAAACATTTTTATCAAAAAATTTAATTTTTTCTCGAAAAAAATTTTTTTGTACATTTTTTCTCTTGTAAACCCCATCCGTGGACAGTCTGTATAGTGTTTGTTAAAACTTAAGCTACATTTTTAGCAGTTGACACAAATGGACGGATATCGAAGCCCAAGGCCCAGTCCACAGCCGTCACCGACCCTGGGAGGAAGGCACTCAGCTCCGTGCAGCCCAGGGGAACCCAGTCCTCTACAGAATGACTACCATATCCATAACCAAAATATACAGTTTCAACAGCACTTTGAACAGTTGACAGTGGTAAGTTTCTTTTTTAAAACAATTTGTAGTGTAGGTAGGTTTGCTAGACAGATCATTGATCACATTTGCATTCTTTCATTGACATTGGCATACTGTAAAAATTTGGGTAAGGACAGATTTTTCTAGACTAAGGGAATAGTACTACTACCTGATTAGTACCTGTAACATAAAAGCCATTGTGTTTAAGATACATAATTTTTGTATGTTAATGATTTAACTGTATTATATTATTGTGTCATGCACAACAACATGCGGTTTAACCGGAAGCGATATAAACTTTGATATTTTAAATGGAACACCCTGTATATTTTTGAGGATTTAAATTCTATAGGTTATTTCTGATATAAAACCTATAATGTAACCATAACCTATCTGTTTAAGTTTTAGAGAAAACGGCGTTTAAAAAGGTCCAGACCACGACACAATATCCATGAAACTGGGTGGCTTTCCAGTGACGAAAATTTTTGTGCTTCACGCTCCAGGGCTTGCAGCTCTTGAACTGCTCTAAAAAGTTAGTCACTGGAACGCATCCTTAGACAAGGAAAGATAGATACTTTAAGAAATTTTAAAATTTTGTTGTTTTTAACCTTTCTTGGCTTTATAATAATAATCTCTTTTTCATATCTAATTCCATTTTAAATAAATAATTTTAAAAAATCCATCCTTAACCATAAAAAAACACGTTTGAAGCACAAAAACCAAAAGAGGGGTTGGTGCATGAGGGGCAAGGGGAAAGAAAAAGGGAGTAGCTCAGGTGCATAACACTTTCCGTCACTGGAACGCCATAAAGTAGAACGAAATGCTCCTGAGCTACTCGGGAGCGCTCTGTTTGCGTCACTGGAAAGCCACTC
>JACEGR010010771.1:0-17624 GCA_014170235.1 Listronotus bonariensis | reverse complement strand
TTCATTTGAAAACTTTCCACTCAAGTTATCTTCGAAACGAGACAGATTTGAGAAAAATCGCCGAAACACGTCAAGATATTTATTGAGGGGAACGTTTTTTACAAAAATTGACGGCGCCCCTTAACCCCTAACCACCAGGCCACCACCCCAAAATTCTTAAATGAGAAGGCGGGTCGAGTGATACATCATTTTAAAGCTCCTGACGAGTACTTTATAACCCTAGAATATGAAGTCAATATCTTCACCTATTACAAAATGGCGGTACTTTAAAAATTACCTAAATACCTGATTTGATGGTCATATTTCCGAAACTAATAAAGTTAGATGTACTTAATGTGGTATTTTCTTAAAGCTCATTTAAAGATCTTTTTAATGGTAAAATAATATACAGGGTTCTTAAATAAAAAATATGTACTTTTTCTTCTACCCTGTATATTACTACCAGTATCACCATTAAAAAGACCTTTAAAAGAGCTTTAAGAAAACACCACATTAGGTACATCTAACTTTATTAGTTTCGGAAATATGGCCATCCAAATCAGGTATTTAGGTAATTTTTAAAGTACCGCCATTTTGTAATAGGTGAAGATATTGACTTCATATTCTAGGGTTATAAAGTACTCGTCAGGAGCTTTAAATGATGTATCACTCGACCCGCCTTCTCATTTAAGAATTTTGGGGTGGTGGCCCTGGTGGTTAAGGGGTTAAAGGGGCGCCGTCCAATTTTTTGTAAAAACGTTCCCCCTCAATAAATATCTTGACGTGTTTCGGCGATTTTCTCAAATCTGTCTCTGTTTCGAAGATAACTTGAGTGGAAAGTTTTTAAATGAACACCCTGTATGTATTTTTAAAAACCTATAGCCAGTTGATTTTTTTTCACTTAACAATTACTCCACAATCTTATATGAACGTTAAAACATTTTAGGAAACAAACAAGTCTAAAAAAACACTTCTTAATTATAACAAATCATGTCGTAACTTATTTTTTTATTTCTAAATAGAAATAAACAATTTATGAAATATATCCGCCGCCCCCAAAAATTTGCCGCCCTAGGCTCCAGCCTACTCAGCCTGCTAGTAAATCCAGCACTGCATCAACGATGTTACTTCTTCTCAGTATTAACATAAAGAAAAATACGCAACCGATTGGATTTCTTTTCGAGCCAAAAGTATTTTTCTCCATCCAATTTATACACTTTGTATGTGTCCCAAACTCGACCCTCTCTGGAATACTGTTTCCTCACGTTCGGGGAATGGCATCCCTACACCCCTCAGCATTCTTGATGCCATTCAAAGAAGGCCTGTTCGTCTTATTAATGATCCTTTTACTTACTCAAAGACTTCCTCCTCTTGCCCATCGTCGAGCTGTGGGAGATCTATCGCTCTTCTATAGATACTTTTACGGCTTCTGCTCCGGACGAATTATCCAGTTATAGTCCTCCTCTTGCAGCTCCCAACAGAGAAATCTCGTGGTGCCGCGCGAGACGCATCCCTATACGGTTCAATTGGACAGGCCCTCGAACTTCCATTTCGTTCTGTTCTCTATCCCTAGAGTTTCTAGACTGTGGAACCTACTGCCAGCGGAGGTCTTTTTTCCCAAATCTTCAAGTTTTTAAGTCCCGCGTTAACAAACTTCCTCTTACCTGCTTAAGACACCCACGGTACGTTAGTATTTAGGCTTTCTGCCTTCGTGGATTGTCCGAAAGACAAACGGCGACCGTAGACGGAAACGTCAGTCTATAAATTCAGCTTAATTTATAAATATACCTTATTTTGAGGTTGTAAATACGCCGTTAAAATATTTGAAGTAAATTTTTACCCTTTTTTTCTTTGTTTTTTCTTATAAATGGCAATGCTCATGGTATTATAATATAAAACAATTTTAGGGTTGAGTCACGTCTTCTGCAGCAATTCCAGATTATTTTAATTTCTATTTTTGTAGGTCCTGACCAAAGTCGGTCTATATAAGGTCACGACATTCGGCCATATTGCTTTGACGTGTTATGACGTCACATCTCCCATTTTTCGGCCATGTTGTTCAGTGCCGGAGATATACAGTTTATTGTATTAGTAGAACAACCGTTTATGCAACAGTTTTTATTATTATTAAGTTGTAAATTCTTTTACTTTAAATAAAAACATTTGGAATTACATCTTTCAACAAATATCACTTCCAAAACAATGCAAAATAAAATGCGCAAATTCTAGACGCCACTGGATTGACCACCAGCTTTGATTTTACCCAGTCTTGCCAACTTTTCTCCATGGAGTGCCCTTCCTTGCGTCCCCGACCTCGAACCGCCTAAAAGTTGAGGATATGTCGCAACCTTATAAATATAAACTAACCTTGGGTCGTGACTATTTTTCTTAAACTTCTATTTTTTACCTGGCATCAGCAACAATAAATCCTTTCATTTTCGAACTAAATAGATATATCAAATGTAGTATTTCTTACAGCTTTTGGGACACACACCTATTACCTAATGATCAAAAATATACAGGGTGTTTCAATAAAAAACAATTTTGTGTTATAATTTTAAAATAAAAATCAATGAAAAATTACGTCGATATGTACGTACGATATGCACGCCACTGAATTATACATGAAAATCCCTAAAACTTTCCTATTTACATTTTTTCTTTATCTCTAATATCAAGCAAGTTACAATGAAAAACACTCCATCTCACTCACTCATTATCTCCAAAACGAATCAAGTTAGCCATGATTTACTTTTATCACTAAATTTGTTTTAAAAATCGAAATTGAGATTGTGCAATCAAATTTATTCTATCCCCATATAACATTTTTTGCCGGCGTTGTACATTTAATTTACTGGCATTGCCAACACTCTTTAATGTCAAGGCATTGGCAAGAAAGGTATCAAAAAGACGCGAAAGTGGGCAATTGGCCGTTATTAGGCCACGTGTTGCAGATAAAGTGATGGCATCCGTCATTAATAATTTATGATGAAAAAATGCGTTTAGGATGATGGCATCCATCATTAATAAGTTATTGGCAAAAAAATGCGTTTAGGATAATGGCATTTATCATTAAATAAGTACTGCAAGTTTTATAAGTTGAATGTCCCAAAAGTTAAATAACATAATTAGAATTTTGTAATCGAAAAAAATGAGAAAAAAGGCAGGAAAACTTTATCAATAAAAAAATTACATAATAAAAATTTTTATACCGTAATAATAAACCAAAAAAAATAAAATAAAAAGTATGTAATAAAATTTAAAAAAGATAGTAAATTAAAAGAAAACACCTTAAAATAGTAAGTATTTAAGGGAGACTTACACTCAAATTTTCAGATTCAAAACATAGGGAGAAATATTTTAAAGGAGTTAAATGTCAAAAAAAAACTATTAAATATATATATATTTTTTTTTTATTAACACGTCTTTAAAACTTTTAATACGGCAACTCCATGATTTCATATAATTTTTTAGGTAACTACAAATTTAAAAGGTTTTAAACAAAATTTTTACAGCGTCTAACAGTCTACTTGAATAACACGCCTTCTTGACTAGCCATCACCAATTAATTACACAACACACAGTAATTAGGAAATGAATACACTTATTTATGTCTACTAAAACGGATATTTTAAATAGTATTAAATTATGTTCGTATAATGCTTATGCGGATGATACGCAGTTGAGGCTAAGTTTTTTTCCCCAAGAATTTCATGCTGCGGAGTTTGTTTTGAATGGTGAGCTAGCCCGGATTGATCATCTCTCGAGGCAGCATAACTTGAGCCTCAATCCTGAAAATCGGCCGTGGTTGTTTTTGGTGGTGCCAAGGCGAGACGCTTGGATCCGGTTCTTAATTTAAGTATTAACAAAATTAAAATTCCTATATGTGAATCGTCCAAGCTGTTGGGAGTTTGTGTAGACAGAGACTTAAAATTTGTAAAGCATGTAAATAATTTGGTTAAAAGAAGTTTTATGAACCTGAAACTACTCTATGCTAGCAAAGATATTTTATGCAAACCCTTAAGGAAGATGTTGACAGAAAGTCTTGTGCTGTCACATTTTAACTATTGTTGTTTCGTCTATGGCTCTTTCCTTAATCGCCTCGAGATGCGAAGGATTCAGAAGGTACAGAATTCCTGTGTTCGTTTTATCTGCGGTCTTAGGAAGTTCGACCATATTAGTCCCCAGTTTAGAGAACTGCGGTGGCTGAATATGGGTAATAGAAGGGAGCTTCATTTTGCTGTCTTCATAAAAAAATTATCCTCACCTCCCTACCTTCTTTTTGCATGATCGACTGGTATTTTTGGGGAACGTGCACGGTCGTAACACCCGAAATGGTGGGATTCTGGTTATTCCGAGACATGTAACGGCGGTGTTTCGGAGCGGTTTTTCTTATCAAGCTGCACATGTTTTTAATAGCTTACCTGAACACATAAAAGAAAAAAAAAAGTTTAAATTCCTTTAAGTTCTCCTATAAATCTTTCTTACTAGACAACCAATAAGAATATGGATTAAATGTTAATTTGTGTTTATTGTGTTTATAGATTTAGGTATCTAGGTTAATTTTATAATTTAATGTAATTTAATTGATGTATTTTTTCCATTTTTGCTGTATTTTTTTTTAATTTTATCACTGCATTGGGGGTTAAATGTAAGAATAGCCACTTGGCTAAATTTCGCCTCCAGTGCTAGTGAAAATAATACCATCTGTTTGTTATGTATTGAATTGTAAAAAACTATTAATAAAGGCGATTATTATTATTATTATTATTATTAAAAACTCTTTCTTTAAAAAGAAACTAAAAAGCTAGAAAACCAGTAGAAAACAATTGCACAAAAGCGGCCAAATAAAGCAAGGTTGCCTCATCTGTCAAATTGTCAAATCTTGTATTTCGGCAAGCGGGAAATTTGAATTTATCACCTTCGGTCGAAATCGTCGAAATTAACCTAGCTAATTTTACCTTATCATTTTATTTTTATTCTCTCAAACTACATAATAAACATTTGATTAACTTAATTTTATTTGCATGATTTGTATCAATAAAATGTTAGGAAAAGGCCATTTCGTTTAAATTATGTAAAAAACATAAAATAATGTTGTTTAGCCGCCATTATAAATAAAACAGATCAAAAAAATTGCTCGAATGTTAGTTAAATACCAATGTTAATAATATGGTTTGCTAAGTATGAATATGCGTTGAAGGTTTGCCTTCAAAAATCCAAAATTTATTTGCCTGCAACAAAAAGGCATGTTTTATTTAATCAGAATTGGTATGCCGCCATTTTTGTATGCTTGCCGGCAATTCGCCTGCATGTAAAATTTATTGGCAATTAAGTGTTTATTTAGGGTTAACTTTTTAATGCGTATTAGATGTTGGCATAATATTGCCACCAATTGCCAATTCTTTACCATCAATGCCAATATGAAAAATGTATATTGCCGGCAAATAGTGTTTGCTGGGTCCCTTTTAGTTCTTGCTATACCCTGCAAGGTCAACGAAAAGGCGTCACCGTGCACAATTTTTAATAGTCTTTCCTAAAAATCTTGGGGGCGAGGAGGAGGAATAAGAAACATCCTTTGTCACCTGGTATATGATCTTTTTGACATTCTTTAATTTTCCCAACAACAGCCTGTAACACCCTGTATATTAGACTAGTATTTTTTAATTTTTACAAGGCTTCTTACATCCTCTCCCATATTGTGTATTATCCGTTTTCCCGCTTGGCATTAACTTCTTTTCTCCTATTTTTTTTGTTCACGCTTAAATACAATTTTATTAAGCTTTACGTCACAATAAAGAAATGAGGTCGAGGAAGCGTTCGTAATTTCTGAATTTCATGAATATGAAAAACCAGAGAGAGACGCGGGTTTGAGTTATTCGACACAAAAGAATGCCCGAGGAGCTAAGGAGAGAAATATTTTGCGGAATTGAATATTTTTTGCGCTACTTCGTATAATAAAATTAATGTTTATATTATGTCGTGGTAGAAGTGCCGGATTTATACTCTTGGGATATTAGACGTACGAGACAGTAGGGACATTGTTAAAAAAAATATGGAAAATTTCGGTAATTTTCTAGAAACCTGCGGCAACTCCGATTTTAACGAAATTCGGTATACGAGGGTTTTTCGGGCGCTGATCACAAATCTAAAAGATTTTTTGGCGGAAACGTTTCGTTCTCGAGATATTCATCATCAAAGTTCAAATTTGAACCCAGCTCATTTTCACTATATTCCCCTTCTTTTGCACACAATTCTTAATTTAAAGCTAAAGTGTCACACAATATTTGATTTTCCCCTTTAAAAACCCTGTTTTTCTACGTTTTTACATTATTTTTGCATTAAAATGAGTGGCTTTTCTTTGATAATGCGGCAACCATACATACACATAGGGCTTCATGGCACACTGGGATTGAAAGGATTCAAAGTATAGCTATGCAATTTAATGCAAAAATAATGTAAAATACGTAAAAAAACGGAGTTTTAAAAGGTGAAAATCAAACATTATGTTCCACTTTAGCTTTAAATTAAGAATTGTGTGCAAAAGGAAGGGAAATATTGTAAAAATAGGATTAGTTTAAATTTTAAGTCTGATGATGAGTATCTTAAGAACAAAATGTTTCCGACAAAAAATTCTTTCAGACTCGTGATCAGCGTCCCAATAAACCCCGTATACCAAATTTTGTCAAAATCGGAGTTGCCGCAGGTTTCTAGAAAATTACCAAAATTTCTAATAATATTTCTCCCAGGTGGTTTCCCCTATGATTTTTTTACCTACCAAGTTAGAAAAATGAAATTTGGTATGCCGTTTTGACATAATTCTAAATGGGTTGTTTTATTCACTTGTCTTTTATTACCTCCGGTTGAACCGGAAATGACTGCTACTTTCAAATTTTAAATGGCACTACCGGTAAATTTTACTTTATTTCAAAAGTATATAACATTTTAAATTCCCCATATGTAATTTTTTGAAACTTCTGCTGTCATAAATTAATTTTTTTAAAATTTCAATCTAGAGTGCCATGATTAAGCTAAAACGGTTAAGTCAAGTAGCCATAGATAAATGAAATTAATCGTCTTTTGTTTATATGAAAAACCAGAGAGAGAGACGTGGATTTGAGTTATTTGACACAAATAAAAATGCCCGAGGAGCTAAGGAGAGAAATATTTTGCGGAATTGAATATTTTTTGCGCTACTTCGTATAATAAAATTAATGTTTATATTATGTCGCTGGTAGAAGTGCCGGATTTATACTCTTGGGATATTAGAGGATACAGAGACATTGTTAAAATTAAATTATGGAAAATTGCTAATACGGGTGTTTTCTCCCAGGTGGTTTTTCCCCTATGATTTCTTACGTAGTAAGTTAGGAAAATGAAATGTGGTATGCCGTTATTTGACATAATTATGGATTGTTTGGTTTATTTACATGTTTTTATTACTCCCGATTTGACCGGAAAGATACTTTTCAAATTGAAAATAACACTGCCAGTAAATTTAATCTAATTTCAATAGTAAATAATATTTTGAATACAATAACACCACCACGGACACTACTTATGTCATTTTTTGACACTTCTGCTGTCAAAAATTAATTTTTAAAATTTCAATCTAGAGTGCCATAATTAAGCTTTTTTTGTAAAAGATAAAAATTAAAAATCAGAAACTTTGAATTTTTTATATAAATTCTAAGGTTATGTAAAAAACGTAAATACAAAAGTTGTAGATCTTTATATTGCCTACAATTTTGCCATTAACCTTTTTTTATAGGACTTGTAGTGTGGCCAAAAATTTAGTTTAAAAAAACTAAAAAAACACGCTTTTATATGCAACCGAACTAAAAATTAGAAAATAATTTTTCATTAAAAATATTGTCATTTCATAGTAAAAAGCGGGTGCATTTTACTATTTTTTCATAACTTTTCCATCATAGATATTTGCAAATATAATAATTATAACATTTAATATATTTATCACCCCACGCTTACCAGCTCATGAAATGACAATATTTTTTTTTTTAATGAAAAATTATTTTCTCAATTTTTAGTCTCGGTTGCATATGTAAAAGCGTGTTTTTAGTTTTTTTAAACTATTAATTATTTTTCATCTTTTTAGTTTCTGCTACTCTTGACAAAATGGCGAAAAAATTCCAAACAGATTGCAACTCACTAAAAATTTCTTCTTCATTAAGTAGCAAAGTTTGAAATTTTGCCAACAGATGGCAATCCAGGCAATGTTTGGACCGTTGCCAATATATTGCAACCCACTAAAAAATTTCTTCTTCATTTAATAGCAAAGTTTGAAATGTTGCCAACAGATGGCAACCTAGGTGTTGTTTTTATAATATAATGGAATTTTTTTTTCCTGGCGATCCAAAAAGATAACGGGATACTGTTTGCAGATTATTGCATTGTCATGTTTCCTTAATACGTGTGCAAAGTTTCAAAGAAATCGAATAGCTGGAAGTTGGTTAAAATTAGGCTCAAAGATTCCGTTACATAGCCAGATAGTTACAACCCAAGTTAATAAAAAGCGTGTTAACGGCATTTATTAACTGTTATTGTTCATAAAAATTGAACACCAATGGTGCAACTAACCCAATTGTGTAAAAGAACTTATTAATTTTTATTGTTCATAAAAATTGAACACCAATGGTGCAACTAACCAAATTGTGTAAAAACTAAAAAAATTTCTTCTTCATTTAATAGCAAAGTTTGAAATGTTGCCAACAGATGGCATCCTAGGTGTTGTTTTTATAATATAATGGAATTTTTTTTTCCTGGCGATCCAAAAAAAGATAACGGGATACTGTTTGTAGATTATTGCATTGTCATGTGTCCTTAATACGTGTGCAAAGTTTCAAAGAAATCGAATAGCTGGAAGTTGGTTAAAATTAGGCTCAAAGATTCCGTTACATAGATAGATAGACAGATAGTTACAACCCAAGCTAATAAAAGCGTGTTAAAAAGTCGTTTATTTCGAAAACGGTCTCACTTTTTGGAGATCAAAGAAGTATACCTTTTTGACCAAAATTAAATGCTGTTTTATTATTTCCACTCGCAAATGTGCATACAGGAGGTCGAAAAAGTTATGACCATTTAAACCAATTAATGTTATTGTATGTGGCGCAATCTAGTGGTAATTGCAAAATATATATCATATTCATGTTTGTCATCCCAACTAGTAAGAGTACACAAAATTTCACTTGAATCTGTTCAGTGAATTCCGAGATATTTTACTAAAATGTTTGGCAAAAAATTAGTTATAACACCCTTGTAGAACGAAAACCAATAACATTTTGCTAACCGATATGGAGCTCAAAATGGCTTTTATTTTTTTAAACGAAAACCGGTCGTCGTACGGAAAAATATCAAAAGACCAAATAAACTCCAACGCAAATGTGTATTCCAAAAATAATATTGATTCGAAAAAACAGTGGCGCCCTATTTTTTTCTTAAAAAAATTAATACAAATCTTGTTCGAACGCCACTGGTACTTTTTTTTTTACTTTTACAGCAAAAATGTTATGTAATAACGGTCAAAAGAAGTGTACCAAATTTTGTGAAAATATCTGGAGTGGTATCAAAAGTTATGACAAAAAGACATTTTTTTCTTAACACTTTAACACCCTGTATCTCGAAAAGAACGCATTTTCGGAAATAATTTTGTTTGAAAAAATGTCTTATTTTCTTGCATTCTATACAGTGTTAAAAGAAAGGTACCAACTTAAAAATAACTCTGTAGATCACAAAGAAAATATTATGACAAGTTTCTTTACACTCTTTTTTTCAAAGCCGCTCTTTACCGAAATATGGCCTTTCAGGGACTCTCACTAAAAAATATCTTTACAGGCACATACGTATGTCTGTAAAGAGGGGCTTTAGGGAGAAAAAATGGATGAACATATTATACAGGGTTGCCCACCATATTCGACACGGTATTGTAGCTGGATAACCATGGGATTTTTAAAAAAAGTAAATACCGGAACATATACAGGTTGGATAAGGCCACAGTATAAAATTATTTTACTCTATACAGGGTGTCTCAAAAAAGTGTGACGTATCAAAGTTATATTTTATGACGGGTTTTAGATTCCACTTTAAAAAATAACTCAAGTTTGTTTATAGTACTAAGTGTCTAATTTTATTCGTTTTTGTGATATTTAATTTTTTTTTAAAAATGCAGAGGTAAAATTAAATTGATTTTACTTTAACACTTTTAACACTTTAAACTTTAAAATGTGTAACAAGATTAGAAAAAGTCTGCCATATCATACATAGGTCAAATCAAGATCAAATATTGTACAGGGTGGTCAAAAATAATTTCAATTTTTCAGAAAATCAAATAGCCATATCTCTCTTATTTTAAATTCAACACCCTGTATTTTTTACGTCACATGATAACAAATAAAATACTCTTTCAAATGGTGTATAGGTTGCCTATACCTATCTTTTGTGCTTTTAGGTAAAATCTGTTTTTACCAATTTTTAGTCCAAATGTTTATTTAAATTAAAGTTGGCTGTGACATAGCAGCCATTAATATTTTTCTTAAGAAAATAACAACGACCATTTATTGATTACTAGTGTTTTAGTTAGTTTAAAAGAAATTTCAATGATTTTAAATAAAAACCCTTCTTCTACAACAACAAGATGATATAATACTGGTAGGATGTGAAAAAATGGTTTACTTTAGTCTCAGAGTTATTCCTGAAAAATATTCCAGGAGAAACCATCTGATAACCTTAATAGTTGCTTTAAAAAATTTGACACAGTGATTATGGATAATGGAAGAAACGAGTTATAGGTCACAGAATGTCGTCATAACTGACCAGAGGCGTTATTAGGATTGTTTAAAAACACAAGTTTTATCATTACCACATTCAGCTGAAATAAGTGTTATTAGAAGTAGCATTATAAGCAACTAATTAATTTTTTTTTCTGAATTTTAAAAATAGTGGCAGATAATATTTTTTTTTTTAATTTTATGCTTTTTTCCAACAAATTTACATTTTGCAATAACGGCTTATTAATAGGCATAGCTATATCACAGCCTACTTACATTTAAATAGACATTTGGAATAAAAATATGTTAAAACGGAATTTACTTAAAAAGTATAAAAGATGGGTATAGGCAACCTATACACCATTTAAAAGAGCATTAGGTTTGTCATCATATGGTTTAAAAAAAATACATTAAAATAAGAGAGATATTGCTATTTGACTTTCTAAAAAATTGAAATTATTTTTGATCACCCTGTATAATCTATGATCTCGATATGACCTACGTATGATAAGGCAGATTTTTCCTAATCTTGTAACAAATTTTAAAGTTTAAGCAGTTGATATTGTTAAAATAAAATTAATTTAATTGCACCCCTGCATTTTGAAAAAAATCAAATATCACAAAAACGAATAAAATTAGACACTTGGTACTATTAACTAACTTAAATTATTTTTTTATGTAGAATCTAAAACCGTCATAAAATATAGGGTGTTCCATTTAAAAAATTATAACTTTGATACGTCACACTTTTTTGAGACATCCTGTATAGAGTAAAATAATTTTATACTGTGGCCTTATCCGACCTGTATATGTTTCAGTATTTACTTTTTTAAAAACCTCATGGTTATCCAGCTACAGACCGTGTCGAATATGGTGGGCCAACCTGTATAAGTCGGAGAGATTGCCAGCATATTCTAGGAGACCCTGTATAGATAAATTCAAATTTCATACAAAAGTAACCTTAATTTAGTAGGAATACCCATATAAAGCAGCTGGTCTAAAATTTTAATTTATCGCAATAAAATTTTATAAAACAATGAAAAGGATAAAGGAATAACATTGTCCTGGCAGCAGGATGCGCATCTAAATGGAGAGCGAGGATTCGTTTTGGATCGGTGACAAAGGACGCTTTCGAGCGCGGCGCGATGCCGTAAATCCTAAAACCGAGACGGGATTAAAATTTTAACATATTGGTTTGGGCTTCAGTCCAAAAGCTAATGGAGAATAAATCTGCTTATCGTCTGAACTGTCAGAGTCGAGTGTTATCTAACTTCTGTAATGTCGGTTCGAATGTCGGATATTTTTGATTTGGGCTAATTTTTCAATTTTTCTTTCTCTGATCTTTTTTTCTCTGATCTTTTCTTTCGTTTTCTTTTACTGACGTATATAATATTTTTGAATGATTATATCGAAAAACTGGAAGAACATATTGGTTTGGGCTTCAGTACGAAAAGCTAAGGCTGTGTTTCCACTTTTTGAAATTGATATGGGCCACTAAAAGTGGTTCGTTCAGCCGCTGCATTTGTTTTGTAGTCAGTAGACGGAATCGACGACTGACGGCGATGACAAAGTTTAATTGTGGTTGTCAAAACGCCCGTGTAAAAAAGAAGTAGATTAGATTAGATTAGATTAGTTTGAAGATGGATTGTAATCCTCTAACACTGCAACCAGCTAAGGTTTTTGTGTATTCTCCATCCATATGTTAGAGCACGCTATCCAAGCCGGTCTTTTTAATCAGACTCCATCCACAATCTTCGAAACTGGCTCCTTGGTAAATGTTGCTGCTTTAGGGTTTTCCTCACCCAGCCTTGCAAACCGCAGACGACAAAGGGGTTCACAGTAGCACCATATGTGTTCTGCGGTTTTTTCTTCTTCCTGGCAGAACCTACATAGATTTTCTTCTGCCATTGTTTCCAGGTGTTTATTCAGTCTGCAATAACCTGTTAGTTGACCCACTATAATTCTTACTGCCATCCGGTTGTAATTCAGAAGGTCTTTCGTAAATTTCGGCGAGTATTTCTTTACGAGTCTTTTCGTCTGACGCTGTCCTGGTGTTTTTATCCACCAGTCTTGGGTTTCCCTTATGATCCATGATCAAATAGATGACCTTACTTGGCATGACGGTATACCACAGTAGGGCTCGGGGCCTACCATTGTCCTGCCTGCACCCTCCTTTGCTAGTTTATCGGATTACTCATTGCCCTGGTGGCTCTCATGTCCTGGTACCCAGGCAATAGTAGTTTGTTGGACGCACCCACCTCTTCCAGGGCGGCAACGCGCAATTGTGGTTGTCAAAACTCCCGTGTAAAAGGAGTAAAATTTTAGCATTGTTGGAAACGGAACTACAAGTTGGCGACAATAGGCCACACACTGACCACTTTTTGTAGCCCATATCAACTTCAAAAAGTGGCTCATGGAAACACCGCCTAATGGAGAATAAATCTGCTTATCGTCTGAACTGTCAGAGTCGAGTGTTATCTAACTTCTGTAATGTCGGTTCGAATGTCGGATATTTTTTAATTTAAGCTAATTTATTTAAAAATTTTCTTTCTCTGATCTTTCTCTCATTTTTTTACTGGCGTAAATAATCTTTCAAATCACTATATCCAAAAATTGGAAAAACAAATTGGTTTGGGCTTCAGCATAAAAGGCTAATGGAGAATAAATATGCTTATCGTCTGAACAGTCGAGTGTTATCTAAGTTCTGTAATGTCAGTTCGAATATCGGCTAGCATGTTACTTCAAATAGAACCAATGCAAACAAATGGATCAGCGCACATCCAATTGGCGTAGCACGGTACTTAGACGTGCGCTGCTTCCTTTCTTTGCATGTGTTCTATTTAAAGTAACATGCCAGATGCGTGTTACTTGTTATTTGCTACTTACCACTTACTACGCCTACTTACTACGCTCATCCTTACAATACTCATCCTTTACTCATAAACAGCCAAGTCCTGCGAAGCAAAAAAACATTTATCCTTGAGGGCGTTTCATTTTAGAATAATTTTAACTGACATAAACACATTGTATCTGACCACGGCAGCTACCTAAATTCAAAAATAAATTACCATTTTCAATCAGCAAATAAGTTATTTCTGATATGAATAAAAATATTTATTTTTTTGATATGACAACGTCTTATAATTCGATGAACCCGGCTGCACGCACCAAAAAACTTGACTCATGTGCCGGCACCTCGCGCGTTCCATTTAAGGCTTGAAGTGCAAGCGAGAGCGCGGAACGAGCGACAAAAAGGCACAATCTCCGCGTCGTTCGACATTTGTTTCTCTTCTACTTGAGTGAGCGTGCAGTAAAAAGTGAATGTGGTGTAAATTGTTTATAGCAACGATAATTGCGGCGATAAAGGTAATGATTCTTTCGACGTTGTCACGTTCAACTATCGTCCGTAAACCGACTTTGCAAAGAACTGATTTTTTTGTTTTTAGTGAATTCGATTATATAGCAGTTAAAAATATCATGATGTCTTACAATTAGTAAAAAAAAACAGTAAGACATTTCATGTCGGTCATTACTGAAGTTATATTTGGTTATATGTTAAAGTGTATATTAATTATAACTGTATAATATTGTAAATATTTCAATTTTTAAGGTTTGTATGATCTTAAACTTTTTTAACAGACTTAAACTTTGTAATAATCCCTTGGGTATTTAATTTAATTTAATAGAATTCAAAATGTCTTTTAAACGTTTAAAGCATTTACTTCTGGCCTTGTCATACAACATACCAAATTTGGTTTATGTAAAATGCTTGCTTAACTAAAAATTTTAGTATTATTATGGTTGTTATTATTTTCGGTTAACCAGGTATCAAATGTTTCGCAAATATTATGTTACAAAGTTTATCTCTGTATTAAAACCATAATGATATCCAATTTAGAACTTCTTATACTCCAGTCTATAACCCATATATACCCAAATCAGTAAATTTAAAAAGGTAAAGAAAGTTTTTTAAGTGCTAAGTTTATTACACTTATACAGGGTGTCCGGGGAAAATGTGGGAAATCTCTCGCACACGTATGGAACAGATGAAAATAATACGACAAGTTCCTATAAAATTTTTCCGTTTAAGCCCCCCTGCGGAGATATGATCCCCTAAAGGGGGCAGCTAGAAATCGATTTTTCGTGAATAACTTTTAAAGCGCTCTGTATAATTTGATAATATTTTAGTACCATGCATACTAGTAAAGACCTCTTAAAATAGTGCCCTTGAAACTTATGTCGCTTCTTTAGTTCGCCAGGGACGGACTAGTTTTCGCACATTATTGATAATATTTTTTACGCCCTGTATGGTGAAGACACAAAAATTATGTTTTTGGGTAGTTTAAACCTTTTGCTAAAAAAGGTACTCTTGTTTGACATCGATAAAATGAGCCGTTTTCGAGTAAAAAATTATTTTAACAATAACAAATTCCTCACCTGCTACGAGAGGACTTCAATACTGAATCAAAAATTACAAATTACATCGAAAATAAAATATTGTATTATTAAACAAAAATAAACTCTTATTGTTAAAATAATTTTTTACTCGAAAACGGCTCATTTAATCGATGTCAAACAGGAGTACCTTTTTTTAGCAAAGGTTTAAACTACCCAAAAACATAATTTTTGTGTCTTCACCATACAGGGCATAAAAAATATTATCAATAATGTGCGAAAACTAGTCCGTCCCTGGCAAACTAAAGAAGCGACATAAGTTTCAAGGGCATTATTTTAAGAGGTATTTACTAGTATGCATCGTACTAAAATATTATCAAATTATACAAGAGCGCTTTAAAGGTGTTTCACGAAAAATCGATTTCTAGCTGCCCCCTTTAGGGGATCATATTTCCGCAGGGGGGCAAAAACGGAAAAATTTTATAGGAACTTGTCGTGTTATTTTCATCTGTTCCATACGTGTGCGAGAGATTTTCCACATTTTCCCGGACACTCTGTACATTTGAGTCAATTAAATAAGGTTTTAATTCTAGTTATTTTTGTTTGGCAAAAAAAAATGTCCTAAATTTGTATTTGAGTCGCAAAAATTTGCTTTCTCTGCAATAATTTCTAGTTTAGTTATTTTGGTTTCAAAGACTATAAAATAAAAATAATTTTTAAAAGACTGCTTCTCAATATTCTTATGTAGCACAATATTAAATTAAAAAATTTTAAATACAGGGTGGCCCACCATATTCGACACGGTCTGTAGCTGGATAACCATGGGGTTTTTAAAAAAGTAAATACTGAAACATATACAGGTCGGATAAGGCTACAGTATAAAATTATTTTACTCTATACAGGATGTCTCAAAAATGTGTGACGTATCAAAGTTAAATTTTTTTTAAATGGAACACCCTATATTTTATGACGGTTTTAGATTCTACATAAAAAATAATTTAAGTTTAATAATAGTACCAAGTGTCTAATTTTATTCGTTTTTGTGATATTTGATTTTTTCCAAAATGCAGGGGTGCAATTAAATTAATTTTATTTTAACAATATAAACTCCTTAAACTTTAAAATTTGTTACAAGATGTTTGAAAGTCAAATAGCAATATCTCTCTTATTTTAAATGAAACACCCTCTATTTTTTACACCACATGATGACAAACCAAATGCTTTTTCAAATGGTAGTTGCCTATACCTATCTTTTATACTTTTTAAGTAAATTCCGTTTTAACATATTTTTATTCCAAATGTCCATTTAAATGTAAGTGGGCTGTAATATAGTCATGCCTATTTACTAAGCCGTTATTGCAAAATGTAAATTTGTTGGAAAAAACACAAAATTAAAAGATTTTGTATTATCTGCCACTATTTTTAAAATTCACAGAAAAAAAATCATTACTTGCTTATAATGCTACTTCCAATAACACTTATTTCAGCTGAATGTGGTAATGATAAAGCTTGTGTTTTTAAACAATCCTAATAACGCTGGTCAGTTATGACGACATTCTGTGACCTATAACTCGTTTCTTCCATTATCCAAAATCAGTGTATCAAATTTTTAAAGCAACTATTAAGGTTATCAGAAGGTTTCTCCTGGAATATTTTTCAGGATTAACTCTAGACTAAAGTAAACCATTTTTTACAACCTACCAGTATTATATCATCTTGTTGTTGTAGAAGAAGGGTTTTTATTTAAAATCAATGAAATTTCTTTTAAACTGACTAAAAACACTAGTAATTAATAATTGGTCGTTGTTATTTTCTTAAGAAAAATATAAATGGCTGCTATGTCACAGCCAACTTTAATTTAAATAAACATTTGGACTAAAAATTTGTAAAAACAGATTTTACTAAAAAAGCACAAAAGATAGGTATAGGCAACCTATAACACCATTTGAAAGAGTATTTTATTTGTCATCATGTGACGTAAAAAAATACAGGGTATTCCATTTAAAATAAGAGAGATATGGCTATTTGATTTTCTAAAAAATTGAAATTATTTTTGATCACCCTGTACAATATTTGATCTTGATTTGACCTACATATGATATAGCAGACTTTTTCTAATCTTGTTACACATTTTAAAGTTTAAAGTGTTAAAAGTGTTAAAGTAAAATCAATTTAATTATACCTCTGCATTTAAAAAAAAATCAATTATCACAAAAACGAATAAAATTAGACACTTAGTACTATAAACAAACTTGAGTTATTTTTTAAAGTAGAATCTAAAACCATCATAAAATATAGGGTGTTCTATTTAAAAATATAACTTTGATTGAACACCCTGTATAGACTAAAATAATTTTATACTGTGGTCTTATCCGACCTGTATATGTTCCAGTATTTACTATTTTTAAAAACCCATGGTTATCCAGCTACAGACCGTGTCGAATATGGTGGGCCACCCTGTATAAT
>JACEGR010010770.1:0-17628 GCA_014170235.1 Listronotus bonariensis | reverse complement strand
TCGCGGTTAGTAAAATCCGCCTGAATTTTTAGTAACAGTTCTGTGTTCGCGGGTTACAATGGAATCAGTTCGTTACCGGTTCGTAACCTGAATAGCAGTCCTGGGATTTTTGTTGGAACTAAAAGTTCAGTTCGGAATTTCATGCGCATTGTCGACATGGTCAGCTGTTTTCTGTTTTAAGTGGTACAGAAATAAACCGTTGTATTACAGTTTATTTGTTTCTGCCACTTTTTATACGGGTTAATATACCTGTTGAATATTTTTTTTATTTTTGTGATTCTGAGCGTATATAAACAAAGGATTTTTAATTGTATTCCGTATGAATGTATGTACGCAATAAAATAAATAAAGATTTAATTAAAAAATATAGACAATATTACAAGATTTTACCATTTCTTGTTGTTTGAATTTTATCTTTAGTTAAATACACATACTTATGTTAAAAACGAAAGGAGGCAGGGAATCCCTAGTCTTTCGCCGAGAGACCTCGAGTGGCTTTCGACAGTATAACAATTTACCTTTTTGTTTGAATTTAATTTTTTTTGTGCAGTATCCAATTTAACCATGAAAAATCCTAACCTAAAGGCTAGGTTAGAATACATCCTCAGCTATATAGAAAATCGTTCGCGGTAAATAAAAATTCCGAACTAATAAATAACTAGACATGCGCTTTAAAACAATTCTAAACCAGTTCGATTCTGGTTCAGAATCAGTTCATTACTAGACCCGCGAACAAAGCTAAATATTGTCAAGTATTTTAATATTTTTAATTTTAAAATCTTAAAAGTTTTTCTGTCGCCCCAGCTACCTTGATTTGTTTTTGCGTATTTGATTTTTATCAAAATTTTATTTAAATTATTTTTTAGTTTAAAATAAAATTAGGGTGATGTAATACAAAAAAAGGTAACCTCAAATGTTACTTATTGTAAGTAAAAAATATTTTTAAATTTTAACTCCCCATTCTGTCTCCCAACGCAAAAACTCTCGCGAACTTCGCGAAGAACTCTGTATTTTACTTAATAAGAATTTACTATAAAGTATACTGGGTGTTTACCTATTGGGGTAAAAAAATTTAAGGGTTTATTTATAAGCCAATTCTATTAAAAAATCAATTAAAACGGATTTTATTGTAAAGTTTAAATATAAAATAAAATATTCTATAAAAATATTTTTAGAGAGACAATCCAAATTTTCTCGTGCAAAATTTCATTCCAGCTTACAATGGCTGTAGCTTGGAGGGTATTTTTGTTGTCAGTTTATAGAACCTTAAAATATGTAAGAGTCTCACCGAAACTGGTTTTCGGGCCGAAACCGAAACCAAATGTTCGGCTGTGGCTTCACTTTCGGCGGAAACCGAAGCCGGAATTCACGTGGTCAAGTATAAAAATATAATAAAAATACTGAATTTTGTCTCGTTTTTCCATTACTCCGCATTAATTAGGCAAATTAAATGAAAAAACTGTATAATTATTTTGTTTTAATTATTTATTAAAAAACATGTTTTTTTATAATGTTTTCAAATCAAAAGAGCGTTGCCGCAAGAAACTAATTTGGGCGAGCGCGCCCGACAAATTCTAAAATCAGTTTCGGTTTTGGCGATACCAAAATGTCGCTCGGATACTACTTAAAATAAGCTTTTAAAATATTTGTTCTAAATTTTGAAATCGCCCTATCTATCTATTTAATTTCAATTTTATACTTGCACATTTTGCTGCTCACCCTCCAAATTTTTTTGACGGGTATCGCCTAATCTTAAAAACAAAAGCTGACGCCGCCACTGCCCGTCCACCCAAAAGGGTTCAAAAAACTTCCGATCAAAGCGCTAAATTGCAATGCAATGTCGCTTAAGTTTAAGGAAGGTAAACTTTTTAATAAGGAGCGCTCGATTTTGTATATTTGTCCGAAAATATTGGTTATCTTTGTGACGTCACCTTTTTGCCATAATTGGTTTGTTCCAGCAGGCTGTCAGAAATGTTTGCAACCGTTCGGATTCTGCGCACGTCAAATTTGTCCTTCCAGCAGTGCCATGTTTGTAACATTATACAATTGTTTGCTGTTCCAGCAGTAGTTTTAAGATGTTGGAAACTGGTTGAAAAGTTTGCAAACTTTCTTTAAACATTACTGACAATTTTTAACATAACCTTTCTTGTATTGACGTATAAACAGTATGCACGCCTTGTTTATTTTTTCGTTCCAGCAGAAAACTGTTACCAACATTTCTGACTAATGTTTGTAACAATTTCTGCGTTTTACGATTGTTGCTAACATGTTTCCAACATTCTGCTGGAACAAACCTAATATTTTTTATCTGACAAAATAAACCAATACTTGCATACCATAAAATAAAATCACTAAAAAACATTTAAGAAAATTGTATCTTACCCTTAATAACGATTTAAACGTAAATTCCCTGTAAAAAATATCCAAAGGTCAGTGACCCCTGTTTACAAGTTTTAAAATTATCTGTATCTGCAGTACTCATAACTTCTAAATTTAACTATAAACAGTAAAAACTAAACATATATAAAAGTCCGATGACTAAAAAGCGAAAAAATAACACCAAAACCTCGAAAAAAGCTTCCAGTACGATTGTAAACAAAGAATTACGGAAAAAGATTACGTCAGAAAATTTAGCGAACATAGGCTTAAATGAAATCGAGCACTCCTTATTAAAAGTTTATTTTCCTTGGCTTAAATTTAATTGCTTACCTTTAATTTAACACAATGTCTCAAAAGAAACATGGACCCTGTTAAAACGTATGAAAAAAATTACGTCTGGATGTTAAAACATGTAATATTAATTTGCATTTTTAGTTGTTTTCCAATAATCAAAAACTAATTAGTTATAAAACCGTCATCTTATTAAATAATTTATAAGAAATGAGTACAAGCGTTTAAAATGTTAGCAATAGCAAATTGCATTCTTATCGAAGGTCCTTGAAGACGTTGTAACATTTGAAAAAATGGCGGACTGGCGTTTGTTTTAATGAGTTGCACTAATTAAAGTAATTTACTAGTTTAAATTGAGTACATAAAGTACTTACTTTAAAAAAGTGTACTTGTTCTAAATATAATTTTGAATTATTAAAACTTCTAGTTTTTAGTAAACTTGACCGCAATTCTATGAATAACACCTCTAAAAATAAAGTAGCCATGGCGGCGCTATGGCTGCTGTGATTGATAGTGAAGCTTTGCAGTTTTATGGAAAGAGAATTGGTAAAACAAATAGAAAAATGGGGGTTTTAAGAACTTGAAATAAAATATTGAGTGCCAATTTAGCAAAAAGCTTAAGAATTCCGTGCATAAAGAAGGGGAATATGCATAGGCGTAACTAGTCATTGAATCTGGAGGGGGCCTGGGGGGCCTGGCAACACCTGGAAAGGAAGCCGCTAAAAAGTTATATGTACACATATACCATATGGGTGAATTTTTCCTGGGCGAGCTCGGACCCTCCAGACACCCCCGCAGTTACGCCGATGGGAATATGGTGAATTTAGATTTATTTTCTATTCAAGTTTGTTGATAAATATCTCGAAAACAAAATGCTGCCGACTAAAAATTCTTTCGGATTTGTAATCAGCGCCCCAAAATTCCCGTATGCCAAAAATTATTAAAACTGGAGTGATGTCTGATAAGTAAATAATAATAGTAGGGGAGCCCACGATGCTAAGTGGGGATTTACGCAAACGTCATAGAGACGTATTGGGTTGCAAAGCTTAGATGATAAGAAGAAAAAAATATAATGTATACCTTTTCATCGGTGGGGAAAGCGGCAATAGTTTTTTTATATGTCAAAAAAGTCTGGTATTATATCGGCTTGTGGGGATCGTTCGGATCGTATCGGGTTATATATCACTACGTTTATATCGAATAGTTGAAGCTAGCTTAAGTTAAAGCGGCTTTTAAAAGTGGCTTGAAAAAGCGATATAAATGCACCTGAAAGTGACTTGAATCGTTCAAGTCAAGCCTGAAAATAAGTGGGGTTGACTTCACTGAAGCCGATTAGAAACACGATATAAACGATTCAAGCGGGCTTAATAACTGCCTAACTTCAGATGAATGCTTCCTCGAACGTCATCAGTGTCAATTTCATATATGATTTTGACATTTTTTATACAAAATATGACTGAAAAAACAGGTGAAACAACTTTAAAACACGCTCACACCAACAATAGTACACAAAACGGGACAAATAAAAAAGTGAAGTTTGTTTTTTATTTAATGTCTACTGTGAAGTTGGATGCAAAACTGCCGCATGCGTACGACGATGGCCTGAAATAGAGGTGTGACTGCGATCGCAGTCGCTGCTACCAATGACCGGTTATTAACAAATCATTTTGGTAGCTGCTACTTGCGCGTGGCGATAGCAGTGAAAGAATCACTCTTTAATATTCGCAGTACGCAGAGGTGGCGCTGCCCGTAACCACAACATTAAACGGCGACTGCGATCGCGGGACGGTGATTGTGATTGCGATTGCGATTCAGTGATTCTAACCTCTTTCGTTTATGTTTATGGTGATTATGCATGTTTACGTTAGTGAAACGGGATGCGAATTGGCTTGCTTACCGCATGAAAACTATTTTTTTATCAATTTGATTTGGTAATAAATCTGTCGCGAATGGGTTTGCCAAAAAATATGATCAAAGCTGTAAATGTTTATAAAAAAATAAAGAAATTTGAT
This sequence comes from Listronotus bonariensis, assembly GCA_014170235.1. Lineage (NCBI taxonomy): Eukaryota > Metazoa > Arthropoda > Insecta > Coleoptera > Curculionidae > Listronotus > Listronotus bonariensis. Next base: position 12,946 of record JACEGR010010770.1, on the reverse strand, counting down.
ATACATCGTGTTATGTCCGTTTTTTTCCTACATTTACTTACATGCTAATGCAAATTAATAATTAAATTATATGTATATTAAATGACAGAATGTATTTTAAAATGATATTCGCGGTTAGTAAAATCCGCCTGAATTTTTAGTAACAGTTCTGTGTTCGCGGGTTACAATGGAATCAGTTCGTTACCGGTTCGTAACCTGAATAGCAGTCCTGGGATTTTTGTTGGAACTAAAAGTTCAGTTCGGAATTTCATGCGCATTGTCGACATGGTCAGCTGTTTTCTGTTTTAAGTGGTACAGAAATAAACCGTTGTATTACAGTTTATTTGTTTCTGCCACTTTTTATACGGGTTAATATACCTGTTGAATATTTTTTTTATTTTTGTGATTCTGAGCGTATATAAACAAAGGATTTTTAATTGTATTCCGTATGAATGTATGTACGCAATAAAATAAATAAAGATTTAATTAAAAAATATAGACAATATTACAAGATTTTACCATTTCTTGTTGTTTGAATTTTATCTTTAGTTAAATACACATACTTATGTTAAAAACGAAAGGAGGCAGGGAATCCCTAGTCTTTCGCCGAGAGACCTCGAGTGGCTTTCGACAGTATAACAATTTACCTTTTTGTTTGAATTTAATTTTTTTTGTGCAGTATCCAATTTAACCATGAAAAATCCTAACCTAAAGGCTAGGTTAGAATACATCCTCAGCTATATAGAAAATCGTTCGCGGTAAATAAAAATTCCGAACTAATAAATAACTAGACATGCGCTTTAAAACAATTCTAAACCAGTTCGATTCTGGTTCAGAATCAGTTCATTACTAGACCCGCGAACAAAGCTAAATATTGTCAAGTATTTTAATATTTTTAATTTTAAAATCTTAAAAGTTTTTCTGTCGCCCCAGCTACCTTGATTTGTTTTTGCGTATTTGATTTTTATCAAAATTTTATTTAAATTATTTTTTAGTTTAAAATAAAATTAGGGTGATGTAATACAAAAAAAGGTAACCTCAAATGTTACTTATTGTAAGTAAAAAATATTTTTAAATTTTAACTCCCCATTCTGTCTCCCCAACGCAAAAACTCTCGCGAACTTCGCGAAGAACTCTGTATTTTACTTAATAAGAATTTACTATAAAGTATACTGGGTGTTTACCTATTGGGGTAAAAAAATTTAAGGGTTTATTTATAAGCCAATTCTATTAAAAAAATCAATTAAAACGGATTTTATTGTAAAGTTTAAATATAAAATAAAATATTCTATAAAAATATTTTTAGAGAGACAATCCAAATTTTCTCGTGCAAAATTTCATTCCAGCTTACAATGGCTGTAGCTTGGAGGGTATTTTTGTTGTCAGTTTATAGAACCTTAAAATATGTAAGAGTCTCACCGAAACTGGTTTTCGGGCCGAAACCGAAACCAAATGTTCGGCTGTGGCTTCACTTTCGGCGGAAACCGAAGCCGGAATTCACGTGGTCAAGTATAAAAATATAATAAAAATACTGAATTTTGTCTCGTTTTTCCATTACTCCGCATTAATTAGGCAAATTAAATGAAAAAACTGTATAATTATTTTGTTTTAATTATTTATTAAAAAACATGTTTTTTTATAATGTTTTCAAATCAAAAGAGCGTTGCGCAAGAAACTAATTTGGGCGAGCGCGCACGACAAATTCCAAAATCCGTTTCGGTTTTGGCGATAGGTACCAAAATTTCGCTCAGATACTACTTAAAATAAGCTTTTAAAATATTTGTTCTAAATTTTGAAATCTATCTATCTATCTATTTAATTTCAGTTTTACACTTGCACATTTTGCTGCCCACCCTCCAAATTTTTTTGCCGGATATCGCCCAATCTAAAAACAAAACAGGCGCCACCTGCCCGTCCACCCAAAAGGATTAAAAAAACTTTCGATCAAAGCGCTAAATTGCAATGCAAGGTCGCTTAAGTTTAAGGAAGGTAAACTTTTAATAAGGAGCGCTCGATTTAGTATATTTGTCCGAAAATATAGGTTATCTTTGTGACGTCACCTTTTTGCCATAATAGGTTTGATCCAGCAGGCTGTCAGAAATGTTTGCAACCGTTCGGATTCTGCGCACGTCAAATTTGTCGTTCCAGCAGTGCCATGTTTGTAACATTATACAATTGTTTGTTGTTCCAGCAGTAGTTTTAAGATGTTGGAAACTGGTTGAAAAGTTTGCAAACTTTCTTTAAACATTACTGACAATTTTTAACATAACCTTTCTTGTATTGACGTATAAACAGTATGCACGCCTTGTTTATTTTTCGTTCCAGCAGAAAACTGTTGCCAACATTTCTGACTAATGTTTGTAACAATTTCTGCGTTTTACGATTGTTGCTAACATGTTTCCAACATTCTGCTGGAACAAACCTAATATTTTTTATCTGACAAAATAAACCAATACTTGCATACCATAAAATAAAATCAGTAAAAAACATTAAGAAAATTGTATCTTACCCTTAATAACGGTTTAAACGTAAATTCCCTGTAAAAAATATCCAAAGGTCAGTGACCCCTGTTTACAAGTTTTAAAATTATCTGTATCTGCAGTACTAATAACTACTAAATTTAACTATAAACAGTAAAAACTAAACATATATAAAAGTCCGATGACTAAAAAGCGAAAAAATAACACCAAAACCTCGAAAAAACCTTCCAGTACGATTGTAAACAAAGAATTAAGAAAAAAGATTACGTCAGAATATTTAGCGAACATAGGCTTAAATGAAATCGAGCACTCCTTATTAGTTTATTTTCCTTGGCTTAAATTTAATTGCTTACCTTTAATTTAACACAATGTCTCAAAAGAAACATGGACCCTGTTAAAACGTATGAAAAAAATTACGTCTGGATGTTAAAACATGTAATATTAATTTGCATTTTTAGTTGTTTTCCAATAATCAAAAACTAATTAGTTATAAAACCGTCATCTTATTAAATAATTTATAAGAAATGAGTACAAGCGTTTAAAATGTTAGCAATAGCAAATTGCATTCTTATCGAAGGTCCTTGAAGACGTTGTAACATTTGAAAAAATGGCGGACTGGCGTTTGTTTTAATGAGTTGCACTAATTAAAGTAATTTACTAGTTTAAATTGAGTACATAAAGTACTTACTTTAAAAAAGTGTACTTGTTCTAAATATAATTTTGAATTATTAAAACTTCTAGTTTTTAGTAAACTTGACCGCAATTCTATGAATAACACCTCTAAAAAATAAAGTAGCCATGGCGGCGCTATGGCTGCTGTGATTGATAGTGAAGCTTTGCAGTTTTATGGAAAGAGAATTGGTAAAACAAATAGAAAAATGGGGGTTTTAAGAACTTGAAATAAAATATTGAGTGCCAATTTAGCAAAAAGCTTAAGAATTCCGTGCATAAAGAAGGGGAATATGCATAGGCGTAACTAGTCATTGAATCTGGAGGGGGCCTGGGGGGCCTGGCAACACCTGGAAAGGAAGCCGCTAAAAGTTATATGTACACATATACCATATGGGTGAATTTTTCCTGGGCGAGCTCGGACCCTCCAGACACCCCCGCAGTTACGCCGATGGGAATATGGTGAATTTAGATTTATTTTCTATTCAAGTTTGTTGATAAATATCTCGAAAACAAAATGCTGCCGACTAAAAATTCTTTCGGATTTGTAATCAGCGCCCCAAAATTCCCGTATGCCAAAAATTATTAAAACTGGAGTGATGTCTGATAAGTAAATAATAATAGTAGGGGAGCCCACGATGCTAAGTGGGGATTTACGCAAACGTCATAGAGACGTATTGGGTTGCAAAGCTTAGATGATAAGAAGAAAAAAATATAATGTATACCTTTTCATCGGTGGGGAAAGCGGCAATAGTTTTTTTATATGTCAAAAAAGTCTGGTATTATATCGGCTTGTGGGGATCGTTCGGATCGTATCGGGTTATATATCACTACGTTTATATCGAATAGTTGAAGCTAGCTTAAGTTAAAGCGGCTTTTAAAAGTGGCTTGAAAAAGCGATATAAATGCACCTGAAAGTGACTTGAATCGTTCAAGTCAAGCCTGAAAATAAGTGGGGTTGACTTCACTGAAGCCGATTAGAAACACGATATAAACGATTCAAGCGGGCTTAATAACTGCCTAACTTCAGATGAATGCTTCCTCGAACGTCATCAGTGTCAATTTCATATATGATTTTGACATTTTTTATACAAAATATGACTGAAAAAACAGGTGAAACAACTTTAAAACACGCTCACACCAACAATAGTACACAAAACGGGACAAATAAAAAAGTGAAGTTTGTTTTTTATTTAATGTCTACTGTGAAGTTGGATGCAAAACTGCCGCATGCGTACGACGATGGCCTGAAATAGAGGTGTGACTGCGATCGCAGTCGCTGCTACCAATGACCGGTTATTAACAAATCATTTTGGTAGCTGCTACTTGCGCGTGGCGATAGCAGTGAAAGAATCACTCTTTAATATTCGCAGTACGCAGAGGTGGCGCTGCCCGTAACCACAACATTAAACGGCGACTGCGATCGCGGGACGGTGATTGTGATTGCGATTGCGATTCAGTGATTCTAACCTCTTTCGTTTATGTTTATGGTGATTATGCATGTTTACGTTAGTGAAACGGGATGCGAATTGGCTTGCTTACCGCATGAAAACTATTTTTTTATCAATTTGATTTGGTAATAAATCTGTCGCGAATGGGTTTGCCAAAAAATATGATCAAAGCTGTAAATGTTTATAAAAAAATAAAGAAATTTGATATACATCGTGTTATGTCCGTTTTTTTTCCTACATTTACTTACATGCTAATGCAAATTAATAATTAAATTATATGTATATTAAATGACAGAATGTATTTTAAAATGATATATTTTTTCTTCATTCAATTTTAACAAGGTTAACTATGACTTTGTTTATAAAAATTTAGCATCTTCCCGTAAAGAGTGATAATATCACAGTTTTCAGTAGCAGCTACTTTTAGATAGCAGTAGCAGCGATCACCGATATCAAAAAATCACTGTTAAGCCTACCGCTACTGAAATGTGCTTGACCTCGATTTTCAAGCCACCGAAATAAACACGTAGACTTGAAAATCGCTTCAAAGCCGCTTTGTTTTCACGCCAGCTTGAACTATTCGATATAAACGTAGTATATTTTTCGTAATCCTTATTTTTTTTAAATAAAAAAATAGTCACGCTCGAGAATGTCAAAATGACGTTTGTTTACAACTTTGTAGCCCTCCCCTTTCTTTACTTCATTTCACTTCACTCTTAAATTGTCAGATTAGTGGAATATACACTGTTTGGCATGTAATTAACTCACCCTATCTTAATCTGACGCGCTCGAAAATTCCTGATGGATATATTTTAGTTTTTTACGATTGGACTTGTGTACGGGGTTTATATTTGGAGGAGGTACTTAACCGGGTACAAGTCTCAATTTTAGGCGTTCAACCAATTATAACCGCGGTATTAATTGGTGACAACTTTGACTTATAATACATTGTTTAAACGTCAACATAACCGATTGGTAAATACCGTTTTAGAATTGGTTCTTCGCCTAAAAATAAAGGTTTTTTTATCTTTGGACAATCCACGAAGGCTGAAAGCCTAAATACTAACGTACCGTGGGTGTCTTAAGCAGGGTAAGAGGAAGTTTGTTAGCACGACTTAAAAACTTGGGGGAAGGAAAGACCTCCGCTGGCAGTAGGTTCCTCAGTCTAGAAACTCTAGGGATAAAAGAACGAACGAAATGGGAAGTTCGGGGCCTGTCCAATTGGACCGTATAGGGATGCATATGTGCGGCACCACGAGTTTCTCTGTTGGGAGCTGCAAGAGGAGGGACTATACTGGATAATTCGTCGGAGCAGAAGCCGTAAAAGTATCTATAGAAGAGCGATAGATCTCCCAAGGCTCGACGATGGGCAAGAGAAGGAAGTCTTTGAGTAAGTAAAGGATCATTAATAAGACGAACAGCCCGTTCTTTGAATGGCATCAAGAATGCTGAGGGTTGTAGGGAATGCCATTCCCCAGACATGAGAACAATATTTCAGAGAGGGTCGAATTTGGGACACATACAAAGTATATAAATTGGAAGGAGAAAAATACTTTTTGGCTTGGAAAAGAAATCCAAGCTTTTTGAAGCCGCGGTGGCTATAGATACAATGTGTTTATGCCAGTTAAGGTTATTCTCAAATGTGACGCCCACAAGGTTAAATGTGTCCCCGCTCTGCAAAACCTGGTCACTCATAAGCAAAGGGTGAGTGCTTGATGATTTTTTCGCGACAAGGAACATGATTGTGTTTTGGTTGCATTAAATTAAACCGGATTTTTGGCGCCCCAATCCAATATCAAATTGAGATCCTGTGAAAGAGATATCTGCATCGCCCTGCGTTTGCTTTCCAAGTCGGGTTGAGAGATTGGTTTGGAAACCTGGAAAGTGGAGTAAAGGGTACTATTGTCAGCATAACTATGAACGGGATTGGTTGTGGAAAAAATAAGGTCGTTGATGTGAAGAAGAAACAAAGTTGGTGCTAGTACTGAACCCTGAGGCACTTCAGCATTAATTTCGTGAAAGCTAAAGAGTGGCCATCAACAATAACTGATATACGTCGATTAGTAAGATAACTCGAGAGCCAAGAGCAGAGTTTAGTTGGAAGACCATAGAAGGGAAGTTTATTAAGAAGTGCGTCATGCCAGACTTGGTCGAAAGCTTTAGATATATCAAGAGCAACGATCTGGGACTCGCCTAGAAACTCAAGAGACTTGTTCCAGTTGTGTGAAACGAAGGAAAGAAGATCTGCTGTGGATCTCTTGTGACGAAATCCGTATTGCCTGTCATGTAAAATTTTATGTTTTTCTAAATACCTAAGAATTTGCGAGTTAATGGATTTCTCCATTACTTTACAAAGCATTGAGAGGAGTGAAATGGGTCCATAGTTGGATGGAAGAGATTTAGATCCTTTCTTGGGAATAGGCTGGATACGTGCAGCTCTCCAGCTCTCTGGAAAAATACCCGCGTCATAAGAAATTCGAAATATACTATACTGGTATCCTCCGGTATAGTAATCTGCCGTACCTTTTCATACAACGCTGCCGCGCTGTAGTAAATCCCAAATTCCACCTCTTGGGCTCCCCTACCTTTAGAGTTTATATTTAAATATTTATTGGAAATATAAAAAAGAAGGTCATTTTTAGACAAATAAATTATCAGTTTTATTTTGCAAATGATTAATGCACAAATGCTAAAAATACTTGTTCACGACAAATCTACATGGCTCTGTATCGAAGAACTAATAAAAGCATTAATGTAATGTCAATCAAATGGTCACCTCATTATATTAACACACTTTTTTGTCATTTGCACTTGCATAATAATTAATTTTAAATAGATATAATGACAACAAATTACGAGAAAAACTAAAACATTTTTAATTAATAGTTGGACTTACTGTCCTTGTACTTTAACTACATTTAAGCAATAATAACATGCATTTAAAGACAAGTTTTTACGTATGTTGTTTGGTATTATAATTCCCAAAATTATAGGTATTTTTGTAAGGACATTGCTGTGTATTTCTTTAAAATATTTTTGGTTGTACTTGTTTGGAAAAATGGAATAGATCAAGGTAAATATGTTGTTTTGGCGTAAATAGTAATTTCCTATAAGTTCTAGACGTACCTACACCTTTTCTCTTAGTTGTATATAAGGTCACTTAAAAAATTTATAAATTGCTAAATAATTTAAAAGTATCTAATGTATTTTTACGGAAAAAGCATATACAGGGTAATTCAAAAATCGATCACGAAACTTAAGTGGGTGATCCTACTTGACAAGATAAGGGTAGAGCTTCATATAATTTTTTCCAAAATGTCATTTGTTTTCGAGTTACAAGCCGTCAAAGTTCAATTTTTATTTTGGTTTTTCGCCATATTGCATTTATTTCTTAAACAATCCAGTTGATATTGGGCACACAAATCGAGCTTTGCAGATTCTAAAATTTTAAGACAAAAGTACTCTTTTTAAATACCGCCAGACGGCACTTTACCTTAAACTTTAAATTTATTTACAATCGGCAACTTTTTATTTTGACAGATATCGCCAAAGCTGGGGCGCTGAATTACAAATCCGAAAGAATTTTTAGTCGGCAGCATTTTGTTTTCGAGATATTTATCAACAAACTTGAATAGAAAATAAATCTAAATTCACCATATTCCCATCGGCGTAACTGCGGGGGTGTCTGGAGGGTCCGAGCTCGCCCAGGAAAAATTCACCCATATGGTATATGTGTACATATAACTTTTTAGCGGCTTCCTTTCCAGGTGTTGCCAGGCCCCCCAGGCCCCCTCCAGATTCAATGACTAGTTACGCCTATGCATATTCCCCTTCTTTATGCACGGAATTCTTAAGCTTTTTGCTAAATTGGCACTCAATATTTTATTTCAAGTTCTTAAAACCCCCATTTTTCTATTTGTTTTACCAATTCTCTTTCCATAAAACTGCAAAGCTTCACTATCAATCACAGCAGCCATAGCGCCGCCATGGCTACTTTATTTTTAGAGGTGTTATTCATAGAATTGCGGTCAAGTTTACTAAAAACTAGAAGTTTTAATAATTCAAAATTATATTTAGAACAAGTACACTTTTTTAAAGTAAGTACTTTATGTACTCAATTTAAACTAGTAAATTACTTTAATTAGTGCAACTCATTAAAACAAACGCCAGTCCGCCATTTTTTCAAATGTTACAACGTCTTCAAGGACCTTCGATAAGAATGCAATTTGCTATTGCTAACATTTTAAACGCTTGTACTCATTTCTTATAAATTATTTAATAAGATGACGGTTTTATAACTAATTAGTTTTTGATTATTGGAAAACAACTAAAAATGCAAATTAATATTACATGTTTTAACATCCAGACGTAATTTTTTTCATACGTTTTAACAGGGTCCATGTTTCTTTTGAGACATTGTGTTAAATTAAAGGTAAGCAATTAAATTTAAGCCAAGGAAAATAAACTTTAATAAGGAGTGCTCGATTTCATTTAAGCCTATGTTCGCTAAATATTCTGACGTAATCTTTTTTCTTAATTCTTTGTTTACAATCGTACTGGAAGGTTTTTTCGAGGTTTTGGTGTTATTTTTTCGCTTTTTAGTCATCGGACTTTTATATATGTTTAGTTTTTACTGTTTATAGTTAAATTTAGTAGTTATTAGTACTGCAGATACAGATAATTTTAAAACTTGTAAACAGGGGTCACTGACCTTTGGATATTTTTTACAGGGAATTTACGTTTAAACCGTTATTAAGGGTAAGATACAATTTTCTTAATGTTTTTTACTGATTTTATTTTATGGTATGCAAGTATTGGTTTATTTTGTCAGATAAAAAATATTAGGTTTGTTCCAGCAGAATGTTGGAAACATGTTAGCAACAATCGTAAAACGCAGAAATTGTTACAAACATTAGTCAGAAATGTTGGCAACAGTTTTCTGCTGGAACGAAAAATAAACAAGGCGTGCATACTGTTTATACGTCAATACAAGAAAGGTTATGTTAAAAATTGTCAGTAATGTTTAAAGAAAGTTTGCAAACTTTTCAACCAGTTTCCAACATCTTAAAACTACTGCTGGAACAACAAACAATTGTATAATGTTACAAACATGGCACTGCTGGAACGACAAATTTGACGTGCGCAGAATCCGAACGGTTGCAAACATTTCTGACAGCCTGCTGGATCAAACCTATTATGGCAAAAAGGTGACGTCACAAAGATAACCTATATTTTCGGACAAATATACTAAATCGAGCGCTCCTTATTAAAAAGTTTACCTTCCTTAAACTTAAGCGACCTTGCATTGCAATTTAGCGCTTTGATCGAAAGTTTTTTTAATCCTTTTGGGTGGACGGGCAGGTGGCGCCTGTTTTGTTTTTAGATTGGGCGATATCCGGCAAAAAAATTTGGAGGGTGGGCAGCAAAATGTGCAAGTGTAAAACTGAAATTAAATAGATAGATAGATAGATTTCAAAATTTAGAACAAATATTTTAAAAGCTTATTTTAAGTAGTATCTGAGCGAAATTTTGGTACCTATCGCCAAAACCGAAACGGATTTTGGAATTTGTCGTGCGCGCTCGCCCAAATTAGTTTCTTGCGCAACGCTCTTTTGATTTGAAAACATTATAAAAAACATGTTTTTTAATAAATAATTAAAACAAAATAATTATACAGTTTTTTTCATTTAATTTGCCTAATTAATGCGGAGTAATGGAAAAACGAGACAAAATTCAGTATTTTTTATTATATTTTTATACTTGACCACGTGAATTCCGGCTTCGGTTTCCGCCGAAAGTGAAGCCACAGCCGAACATTTGGTTTCGGTTTCGGCCCGAAAACCAGTTTCGGTGAGACTCTTACATATTTTAAGGTTCTATAAACTGACAACAAAAATACCCTCCAAGCTACAGCCATTGTAAGCTGGAATGAAATTTTGCACGAGAAAATTTGGATTGTCTCTCTAAAAATATTTTTATAGAATATTTTATTTTATATTTAAACTTTACAATAAAATCCGTTTTAATTGATTTTTTAATAGAATTGGCTTATAAATAAACCCTTAAATTTTTTTACCCCAATAGGTAAACACCCAGTATACTTTATAGTAAATTCTTATTAAGTAAAATACAGAGTTCTTCGCGAAGTTCGCGAGAGTTTTTGCGTTGGGGAGACAGAATGGGGAGTTAAAATTTAAAAATATTTTTTACTTACAATAAGTAACATTTGAGGTTACCTTTTTTTGTATTACATCACCCTAATTTTATTTTAAACTAAAAAATAATTTAAATAAAATTTTGATAAAAATCAAATACGCAAAAACAAATCAAGGTAGCTGGGGCGACAGAAAAACTTTTAAGATTTTAAAATTAAAAATATTAAAATACTTGACAATATTTAGCTTTGTTCGCGGGTCTAGTAATGAACTGATTCTGAACCAGAATCGAACTGGTTTAGAATTGTTTTAAAGCGCATGTCTAGTTATTTATTAGTTCGGAATTTTTATTTACCGCGAACGATTTTCTATATAGCTGAGGATGTATTCTAACCTAGCCTTTAGGTTAGGATTTTTCATGGTTAAATTGGATACTGCACAAAAAAAATTAAATTCAAACAAAAAGGTAAATTGTTATACTGTCGAAAGCCACTCGAGGTCTCTCGGCGAAAGACTAGGGATTCCCTGCCTCCTTTCGTTTTTAACATAAGTATGTGTATTTAACTAAAGATAAAATTCAAACAACAAGAAATGGTAAAATCTTGTAATATTGTCTATATTTTTTAATTAAATCTTTATTTATTTTATTGCGTACATACATTCATACGGAATACAATTAAAAATCCTTTGTTTATATACGCTCAGAATCACAAAAATAAAAAAATATTCAACAGGTATATTAACCCGTATAAAAAGTGGCAGAAACAAATAAACTGTAATACAACGGTTTATTTCTGTACCACTTAAAACAGAAAACAGCTGACCATGTCGACAATGCGCATGAAATTCCGAACTGAACTTTTAGTTCCAACAAAAATCCCAGGACTGCTATTCAGGTTACGAACCGGTAACGAACTGATTCCATTGTAACCCGCGAACACAGAACTGTTACTAAAAATTCAGGCGGATTTTACTAACCGCGAATATCATTTTAAAATACATTCTGTCATTTAATATACATATAATTTAATTATTAATTTGCATTAGCATGTAAGTAAATGTAGGAAAAAAAACGGACATAACACGATGTATATCAAATTTCTTTATTTTTTTATAAACATTTACAGCTTTGATCATATTTTTTGGCAAACCCATTCGCGACAGATTTATTACCAAATCAAATTGATAAAAAAATAGTTTTCATGCGGTAAGCAAGCCAATTCGCATCCCGTTTCACTAACGTAAACATGCATAATCACCATAAACATAAACGAAAGAGGTTAGAATCACTGAATCGCAATCGCAATCACAATCACCGTCCCGCGATCGCAGTCGCCGTTTAATGTTGTGGTTACGGGCAGCGCCACCTCTGCGTACTGCGAATATTAAAGAGTGATTCTTTCACTGCTATCGCCACGCGCAAGTAGCAGCTACCAAAATGATTTGTTAATAACCGGTCATTGGTAGCAGCGACTGCGATCGCAGTCACACCTCTATTTCAGGCCATCGTCGTACGCATGCGGCAGTTTTGCATCCAACTTCACAGTAGACATTAAATAAAAAACAAACTTCACTTTTTTATTTGTCCCGTTTTGTGTACTATTGTTGGTGTGAGCGTGTTTTAAAGTTGTTTCACCTGTTTTTTCAGTCATATTTTGTATAAAAAATGTCAAAATCATATATGAAATTGACACTGATGACGTTCGAGGAAGCATTCATCTGAAGTTAGGCAGTTATTAAGCCCGCTTGAATCGTTTATATCGTGTTTCTAATCGGCTTCAGTGAAGTCAACCCCACTTATTTTCAGGCTTGACTTGAACGATTCAAGTCACTTTCAGGTGCATTTATATCGCTTTTTCAAGCCACTTTTAAAAGCCGCTTTAACTTAAGCTAGCTTCAACTATTCGATATAAACGTAGTGATATATAACCCGATACGATCCGAACGATCCCCACAAGCCGATATAATACCAGACTTTTTTGACATATAAAAACTATTGCCGCTTTCCCCACCGATGAAAAGGTATACATTATATTTTTTTCTTCTTATCATCTAAGCTTTGCAACCCAATACGTCTCTATGACGTTTGCGTAAATCCCCACTTAGCATCGTGGGCTCCCCTACTATTATTATTTACTTATCAGACATCACTCCAGTTTTAATAATTTTTGGCATACGGGAATTTTTGGGGCGCTGATTACAAATCCGAAAG
>JACEGR010010769.1:0-17631 GCA_014170235.1 Listronotus bonariensis | reverse complement strand
AGGAGTATTTCCTTATTTAAGTCATTAAGACCCAATGTGAATAATTGTGCCCAATAAAAACAACCGCGTTTTTGGAAAATATTACAGAAAACTGTCCTATTAATAAAAAATATTTAATATTTAATACTACCTATTAATATTAGCTTGCCAAATTTTTGAGAAAAAAATGCTTTTTTATTTTTTAAAATAAGCTTTTATAATTTTTTATTAGGAATTATGTAGTAAAGACAATAAATACCCATATAATTGGGACCAAATCTAGTCCTAAAAATTTAACTTAAATACTGTGAACACCTAGTATAAAAATGTATACATTTTGGGAATTTTAAAAATATACATTTTTGGGAAATTTAAATTTTAATTGGGTTACTTAACATTGGGAAATTTGGTACATAAAAATATACGTGAAGTGTCAAGGTTTAAAAAGTATAAATCAAACAATTTTCTAGGTTACTCTTATAATAATAAAATAAAAACATTAAACAAACTGGGTGGCGTAGAAATGCAAAACAAACACTGGAAAATTTGATATTTAAAGAAAAGAGAAAGAAATTAAAAGGGATTTTTATGAGATAAGAAGTAGTTAGTAAAGTCAAGCATAAAGTTAAAGTTTTAGTTAAGCCCCGTACGGGCTATCTCCAGTGGGGGTATGCCCGTACTTAATTAAGTTAGTCCTAAAAAATGCGAAGTTAGTTTTGATGGTTCACCGGTCTCATGGTCCAAAAGATAGTTCCATATGGTAGATTTGCCCAGTGACGTAAAGTGGCCCTATATGTAATTCCAAATCTTAACGTCACAATACGTCTGTTTAAAATTTTAAAGGAGGTTAAAAAGTCTTACAATCTGTATTTTGAAAACGAAACATGTACGGACTCATATTTATATGTTTTTTTTAAAGGGCTAATTTAGCCTATCAATTAGCCCTTTTTTACCGCGCAATAAGGAAACACATTGTATACATGCATATGTAAGTTATTAAAATAAGTTTGTATTTTAAAAACATTAACCAAAAAATTATCTTATTATTTATTGTCTAAAATTTAATAAATTTTTGCGGCTTTATTTTAAAAATTAAACCTAAAAAAAGGGGATATATTAGTACCGTTATATAAAATAGGAAAAATAAACATTGACATCATACAAAGTCTTTTATGTTTCAAATTTTTGTGTGTTTTTTTTTATTATTCTTTGCTAATATATATAACTATTATTTTTTGTAAGCAACCCAATGACGGGACTGGTTAAAATATTTTTTAGAATTTTTTTGTTAACTTGGTATTTTTTACACTATCTTTAGCAAGGTCAGAATATTAAGTTGGGATAGATTTAAAATTGTTAATAGTATTTTTTTAAAAACAATTTCTTTATAATTTTAAATTAAAACAGGCTTTTTAGTTTTTTTGTTTTTTTTTTCTTCCATATCTGTTTATATTTAACTTTGTTTTTAAAGTGTAGTAATACTTTTTAAAAAATGCTTATTACCAAATACTCTTTATATAATTTTAGAAATACAATATTTTTGTATGTTGATATTTACTTCTGTATAAAACAAAATACTTTTAAAATTTAAGTACCATTAATAATTAAAGTCGGTGGATAAAGATGTCAGTTTTCCTTGTTTTGAGTAATTTACATTTTACCATCTTTGGACATCATTTTTTTGTTTAGTTTTTTACAGATATTGTATCACAAGCAGAAAAAAATATGGTAATTGTCTAGAAAGTGGGAGCAACACAAATTTTGACGAAATTTGGCATATGAGGGTTTCTTGGAGCGCTAATTCTTTCTCAAAAGTTTCGTTCCCGAGATATTCATCATCAAAGTAAAAATCAAACTAATCCTACTTTTACTATATTCCTCCTTCTTTTGCACAAAATTCTTGATTTAAAGCCGATTTTCACATTTTAAAACCCCGTGTTCTATGTATTTTACACCAAGCCATGAAATCCTGCCCGGCGCATTCGCGATAACTTTGGACAATTGAAAATGGAGGTATGCAGTTAAAAAAAAGTGGTAAAATAAATAGAAAATGGAATTTTTAAACCTAAAAATTAAATACTGTGTTTCACTTTAGCCTTAAATTAAGAATTGTGTGAAAAGGAAGGAAAAATATAGTTAAAATAAGATAAGTTTGATTTTCCACTTTGATGATGGATATCTCGGAGACAACGTTTCCGAATATTTTTTAATTCGTGATCAGCGCCCCAAAAACGCCCAAAATTTCGTCAAAATCGGAGTTGCTCCCACTTTTTACCACACCACACAATTACCAAAAATATTTATATTTTTATTTACAAAAAAATTATTGACGTTTTTTGAAAATAGGTAAATAGTAACTAATTGCAGTACAATATCAGAAATTAACAAAATAATACAAAATACCTTAATCTACTCATGTCTATAATTATTATTAACCAAGGAATAAAGAGACATTAGAGACATTACACAATAGCACCTTAGGGTAGTAACTGTAAATTACGTATTCAAGGGTTAAAATACTGCATTGCGGTATTTAAGTAGCCAGGGTTAATCTCTTTTTGGTATAATATGCGGTTTTAAATTTTTGTTTATACTTTTTATAATTTTTAAAAGGTAATTTTAGGTACGAATGAGCCGGATATTAAGTTATAAATTTACACACCCTTTAAATTTTTTATGAAAATCACTTAACTGATATACATTTTTTATTAGAAAATGGCAACCTGGCATTATGTAATTTAGATTTTTTATATATTTTTAACAAATAATAACTGTTAACCAAAAAACACGTATGTTAAACCAGTCTAACAGGTTTATTGCTAAATATTATTTGGCTTTTCTCCAGAATAAAATTAGAAAGTTTATTTAACATTTTAAGAAAATTAAAATTTTTATACATTATGAAGAACTATTCTGCTCTTACACAATATATTAAAAGTTTTGATTACTTTAAAAGAAATAATATAATGAAATATTTAATATTAAGTTACTTACAATACAAAGGTTTTATTCTATAAACAAAGGTTTATTAGCACTCGGTTAAAATTATTTTAATCCAATAAAATAAAATCTTAACAAGACGTCAGACGGGAACTGGGCCAATGGTTGCGTCTCAAAAATGTGGTAAATAGTTTACCAAAAACATGGTACACAGTTTACCTAAAAACTCACTGATAAACTTGTTACAAAACTTATTTTTTTAAATGAAATGTCTGAACACAAATAAAGCATAAAATAGTTTATTATATGGCTAAACATTTTTAACTATTCTTTTTATCTTAAGATAATGGCGTATCTTTTACCAGTTAATTTTTTAAAAAGTTTAGTTTCCGTCTGGGGTCTTGTTAAGATTTTATTTTATTGGATTAAAATCATTTCAACCGAGTGCTAAAGAACCTTTGTTTATAGATTAAAACCTTTGTATTGCAAGTAACTATTAAATATTTCATTAGTTTATTTCTTTTAAAGTTATCATAACTTTTATTATATTGTGTAAGAGCAAAATAATAGATTAAAAACCTGTATTGCAAGTAACTTTAGAATATTAAATATTTCATTAGTTTATTTCTTTTTTAAAGTTATCATAACTTTTTTGTTATGTATTGTGTAAAAGCAAAATAGTTTTCTTTTTTTTAAAATTAATAAAAATAAACTTTTTGATTTTATTCTGGAGAAAAGCCAAATAATTTTTGTTTAAATTTAATCTCCCAGAAAACAATGAAAGCATAAAATAGGTTTATTGCTGTTATAAGTAAATAAAAAAAAACTTTCAAAACAATTGAACTTTTTTCTAAGTAAATAAACAAATAAAATAAATAGCTTGATCTAATTGCTTTTAGTTTTTTTTTTAATTTTGAAACTAAGTGAACAATATAGTAGTTAAATATCGCGGCAAGCTCATCATATTAATTGCGTAATGATGTTAAATTTTTATAGTCAATGTTTAAAAGAAAGAGTTTATTTTATACTTTTTAGTGCATTTAAGTAAAAGTTTATTTTAGAAATAGTTGTTAATTTTTAATTTATTTTTACTTTGTAGTTATCGCTAAACATGTTTCTTAGTCTATTTATCTTATTCAACGTATCATTGTTGCAAGGTATTTTGAATGTTAATTTTAAACAATCCAACTGCAATCCTATTAGACATTTGCATAAGGACTCCTTTTAATTTATACTCATAGTAGAAAAGCATAATTAACTTGGTCCGCGATATTGGATTCATATTACTTTTTTGGACTTATTCTCAGCAAGCCCTTTTATTTGATACCCATATTGTGGGTTATCCAGGGTTATCCATCATATTGTATTTAGAATGATGTAACTTTATTCTGCAAGTTACTCTTGGCAAGACCTTTTATTTGATACCTATATTGTAAAAGTACAATTAAAATTACTAGTCCGCCCTCTTGGGGGTTCCGCCATGATGGATTTAGAATGACGTCACACAGCTTATAGTGCATTGTCATTCACACTAAATGCGTATACCAAATTTTAGCTAAATCAGTTTAAAATTAATGCTTCAAAATCAAGTTACAAGATTCCACCAGTACATATATACATACATTGCAAGTTAAATAAAAGCTTCTAAAATATAAAGAGCACTATCTATAAGTTTAAAATAAGCCTATTGGGGTATTTTTAAGATTGTTTTAAAATTCTTTTTGCTAATAATTAAAGATTATTAATACTAATTGGGGTACGGAAATATGCATATGCAATATATATAAAGTGTCGAGTAACTAAACCGACAAGCTTAAAGGGGTAATTCTACAATGTAAAATAAGAAAATAACTTTATATAAAAATAGGTCCTAAGCGTCTTAGTTTTTGAAGTATATGGTGTTAAAAATATTTGAAAATGTTTTTAATGAAGCCCGCTTTGCATCAGAAAAAAAAGTTGCATTTTTAAACCAGTGTCTTTTATAAGAAGTTTAAAATAAAAAATAATAGGAGAAAAATGGATCCCACCGCATTTTTCTAAAATAATTTAAATTTTAAGTTTCCATTTAGTTTGGCACAAATTTTTTCCTTTTATTTTTTCTTATTTAATGAATTTGCATAAATAAACTAAAACCATTGCTCGGCATAGTCCTTATCCAATTACAGAATAAATAACAAAGGTGATATTTTACCGTAGAATTTCGTATTGGCAATACGAAATGACCATGTAAAGAAATAATTTTTATTTATTTACGCGATTTACAATTTTTTCTTGTTTACCGAAAACATATTTTCTGATGCATAGGAGCGTCCTCAAAATTATGTATATATATATAAATATATATATATATACATATATATATATATATATATATATATATATATATATATATATATATATATATATATATATATATATATATTTATATATATATATATGTATATATATATATAAATATTTAATATCCCTAGTTCAAAAACCAAGATGTATAGGACATTTGCTCATATTAAGTTATTTTCCTATTTTTCCTTGTAGAATCGCCCCCTTAGGTTTGTCGGTTAAGTTACTGGACATCCTGTATACAAATTAAAACACAATAAAAACCAAGAAATAAATGTAGCCATACAAAAAAATATGATTTTAGATTAAACCCTTGCCTTGTAGGATTTAATTAAAACTTACAAAAAAATAACACGAGCCTATTTTTTGGTATTTTAAATTTATATAATTAAATACACAAAACTTTTTGGTATTTTTGCATAAATTTACTTTCCATCAATATCTTTTTTTTTGTTGGAAAAATAAAATTTTAGAAAACATATCATGTAAAGGGTAAGTTAAAAACAAAAGGGAAATAGCGACTTTCAGTAAAATCTGTTTACTTTTATCCTAAGTAAATATTTAAAACAATTCTTAAAACAAACATTAATTTAAAGCATATAAGGGTATGTTAGCAAGGAAAAATTATTATTTACCCCAAAGAGCCAAAAGTAATGAATTTTAATTGGAAATAAAATGGCTCCATAGCTTAAAGCGAAAGAAGTGGTATGTAAATAATGTTATATCCAATATTGCGCAAAAGTAGCTAGTACTATTTTTAAGTATTTTAATATTTTTAATTTTAAAATCTGAAAATGTTTTCTGTCGTCCCAGCTACCTTAATTTTTTCTTTTTTTTTAAATTTAATATTTAATGAAAATTTTATTTATTGATTTTTCGGTTAAAAATAAAATAGGTGTAGTAAAAGGTAATCTTAAACGTTAGGTACTTATTATAGGTGTGAAATATTTTTAAAATTGTGGGCGTTTCCTTATTGCGGTAAAAACATTTAAGTGTTTATTTATATGCCAATTCTGTAAAAAAGTTAATATAAACATGGGTCTGCAAATATTTTGTTTTTAAGATACAGGATGATAAACTTTTTAAAAGAAAATATGAAAATTAAAAAAGTATATTTTTAGAAAACTAAGCAAGCTACTTAAAAATATTAGGTAACAAAAATGCTGAACTTTTATTTTTCTAATTTAAATAAAAATAAAAATTGCAAACAAAATAGTGGCTTACATCATTTTTGTCAGAAATACTGGTTTTTGTAAGACTCGAGATGCCACTGGACTAGCTAACAATATTTTTTATCAATCAACTGGCAGAAATGTCAGTCAAGAATATTATCTTTTAATACTAACGTATTTGTATAATATACCTTCCATGTTTTTAAGGTCACATTTGTTTTGGTTGTTTTTTTTTAAGTCAATTAAAGACAAACCTATTGAAAAATTTGTGTTAGTACAGCAATTAAATAATCTTAAGTAGTTATAAAGGTCATAGAAAATATTTTATTTTTGTGTTGTTACCCTAAAAATTTTAAATATTGTTTAAAATTTCAATGAGCATGAGGCGGCAAAAAATATTTACAGATTTTAACAAACTTTTGTTACATTACTAAGTGTAAGTGGGGTTGTAGGCAACAAGGTAGTTAAACAAATTTAATGCAATTCTCTATTTTACAAATACAAATTAACATCTATATGTGAATAGTCCATTTTAAAAAAGAAAACACTTAATACCGATTTTTATTATAGTCTAAAATCTCCGCTGGAAAATTACTACGTTCATAATGATTGATTTAAAATATTTTTAAATACGTTTATAAATAGAAAAATAAATTGACAACAGGGTACCAGTCGAAAATTGGCTGCAATTAAATAAATGAAAATGAATTTTTAAAACAAAATTTCGTTTATTTGTTTTTTAAATAAAACATTATATACATCATAGCAATGTATGTAAATAAAATCTATGGCTTTCATGACTGCAAGTATATTTTTTAATATGATAAAATATGGCTTCCTATAAATAATGGCCGCAAATTAGGGTTGCCAACTGTTAAAAACACGTGGTATTTAAGGTAAACTGAAAGTTGGCGCGCTTCGACACTTCTTAGAGGAGAAAGTTAATTTGCATTAAAAATTTTCTATAGAAGCTTTAATAAAGTACCATATTAGGTATACACAACTCTATTAGGACACGTCAGGAGCTTCACGGGTAAGATAATGTGCCACAAGACCCTCTTTTAATTTATCTTTTTCCAAGATGACATCTTAAAATGTTCATTTGATCAATTTTACTTTAAAGCGCAGTATTAACTCATAAATATATTTTCCCAAGTTAATTTTTTTAAACCGCGTCTCTAAAAAATAACAGGAGGAGGAAACAATAAAGAAATGAATTAAAAATTAAGTTAAATTAGTTTTAATGCAACCGGCTTTCCAAAACGTAAGCATTACTTCAACAAGGATTTATTTGGCTCTTTTCCCAGAATAAAGATATTTAATAAATATTAAAAAAACTTTTTAAAAGTTTTTATATAATTTAAAGGGCTACTTTGCTCTTGGAATATTTATATTCTCAGTAAACAAAACTAACTATAAAAACTTACAAACAAGGATGTTACAAAATCGACCTGTCTTTGACCCAAATATACAATGTGGACCTAAATAGTCCCCTTCCCTTAATCTTCTCTTTATAAAATTTGGGTATGACCAATAGGAGAATTTAAACTACTTTTTGACGTAAATGTGATAGTTGCAACAATCAACATGGCGCATAGGTGCCATCTTGGGAAAACGAATTAAATGAAAGAAAGGTCTTATGGTGCATCATTTTAAAACTTCTGTTGAGTACTTTATAATCCTAAAATATATAGTAAAAACCTACTACAGCCTAGTGCCAACAAGGCACCAGCAACTTTTTTCAAATAAAAGTTGCAGAGGGAGATCATGTAGCATCATTTTAAAGGCCTTTTGATTCTCTATTTATTTTAGTTTTATTTTTGAAAATCAAACCAGTCGTTCTGAAGTTACAAGCGTTTAAGGTTTAGCTCCAATTTGTACATATAGTGCGTTATTTAAAATTTCTCTTCCTTTTTGCTTTTAAGTGAGTTAAGATATCGAGGTGGGGTAAAATTTGAATTAAAGGGTGTCACCTATGCTACTTTTGGCAAAAAATAATTTTGACCCGTGGCGTAGTGCCAAGGGGTCACGTGACACATTGTTTTGAAGGCCTTTTTATTTTCTAATTAACGCTACTTTATTTTTTAAAATCGATTTAGCCGTTCCTGACTTGCAAGCCTGTTTTACTTTTTGTATGGTATTTAGGACAAATTTCAAACGTTTTTAGTTTTGGAACGGCTTGGCTGATTTTCAAAAACAAAGTGGCATTGAGTAAAGAAATAAATACAAGGTATTACATGATCCCCATTCCATTTGAAGAAGAAGTTACTTGTTCCTACTTCACACCTGACCTAAAGTGTTTTTGACTGGCCAGTTCATAGTGGTTAATAGGGCTGAACAGGGTCAGCTCGCTATATCCGGGACCAGGATCGAACCGGTCCCATTCTTTCTAGACAGATTTTGGCGTGTACCAAACAAGAAAAAACATTTAATAAAATAATAAAGCTACTGCGGCTACAGAAAAGGTTAACCACAATTAAGGTTAACTAAAAATTTACTTGGATATTTGCAGCATAATTAAAACCTTATATGCGTATATGGTATAGAGCGGAAGTCCGTGGGAAACTAGCATTTTAATTAACTTCCTGTCGGCTATTTTTAAATGTTTTCAATTTCACCCAAAGCCTAATTTAATTTAAGCTTTTATGGCTTTTATATATTTTAGTGTAGTTGGTAATAAAATAAATACAGGGTATCCAAACTCTATTTATACACAAAATAACTTTGACCCTGTACAAGATACAAAATAAACCTAAATTTAAAAATATTTATTTGGATAAACACTTTTAAATAATATCTACTAGTTAATACACAAGGTGTCTTAAAAAAATATTTTCATTGTCAAGTAGGTTTATGTACCCTGTATATTTTAGCAAAGTTTTACTCTGTAATAAATTGTACATTAAAAATGTACAACACAATGTACCTACGTCAAATATTGCTGGTTTATGAAATATTTGCAGTATACTGTATACTATATACTCATTAACGATTAAAAGTAAAGAAAACAAAATATTTTGGTTCCAACTATTTTTAAATAATTGTGTAAGTGTCAGAGTAACAAATACTGTCATAATATGTAATTAATTACTTTCCATTTTAAGAACATTAGGAGTTTAATTTATTTTTGACACATACTTAATTGTACTAAAAAACAGCAATTTATCAATAATGCCGGGTTTTTACGTTAAGTAAGAACATATGTATCTAAAATATATTAAATAGCCGACTTACCTGTTGGTAGTTCTTACAATAGGATGTAATTAATTACATATTATTATATTATTGTCACTCTGACAGTGACAAAATTGCTTTAAAATAATTTAAAACAAAATATTATTGTCTTTCTTTACTTTTAATTATTAATGAGTATATCAACATACTGTTAAAATCTCAAAAACCAGCAAAAACTGACGGATAGTTTGTTTTACATTTTTGACGTAGAATTTAATATAGAGTTAAAATTTGTTAAAATATTCAGGGTGTTTTATTTAAAAAAACTACTTGATAATAAAAATTCTGTTTTCAAAACACCTTGTATATTATCTGGTACTGTCAATATGAAGATTGTGTCAAAATAAAAATTTTCAATTTTAAGTTTATTTCTGTATCTTGTACGGTGGCAATGTAATTTCGTGTATAAGTAGAGCTGGGTATATAAAATTTATAAGGTCGAAAATTCACAAGCAGTTTTAAAGTTTAAAATGTATTTTAAACACTGACCAATCATGAAGTTGTTTGATTTAAAGGAGTGGCTTAGCATCTGTTTAAATATTATGTTTTACTATGGCAGTTTGCTCAAACTTTAGCTGCGATGGACATTTAACCTATATTTTATTTTATTTTTAACAATAACAATTACACCTCAAAGATATACACAGGGTGTTTGAAAAGTCAACTCTTATAAAGAATATAGGGCATTCAATTAGGGTCAACAAGAAAAATAAACAAAAAAGTTAAAAATTGTTGGACTTTTAAGATATTCGCACTTGACATTCGTCAAAATAATTTTCTTACATTAGATTTTTAATTGTCACATTTATAAAAAATCGGTAACAGTGCCGAATAGGGTTTTCTGCCGTTTTTAAGATTTTTTAAAAAAGTGATAATTACTCATTTTAGACCCTCTTCTAAATACAATACAAGTGGCGCTGATCCAAAATATCCTGTTTTTAATTAATTATAACTAAAGAAACTTCCAGGACCGGGATGTGAATAGGGATTCTGGGCAGGGTAAAATAGGTAAAATGAGTTAATATTCGTCAAAATCACGTCCGAAATTAAGTAAAAATCTTTTTTTTCATGAATATTTTTGTTAAAAATGGAGAAATGTAACAGAAAATTAAAATGTTTGTTTTATAACCTCAAACTAGCAAACAAGGTTAAAGAAACGTCATTTATTGAAAGTCAAATATGAAGAACATTTGGCAACATCAAAAATATGTCAAAGGGATATAAATTTTTTAATTCCTTAAAAAGCCAATTTAAAAAAAAGAGACTTGACTAACAAGAACTAACCTGACCGTGACTTCGGTCACGTTGAATTTTATTTTAAAAATCCTCTACATATAGAACTCGGATGCGTAAAGTTGCCGATGTTGCCAAATGTTCAAATTAAAAGTGACAAACTTTCGAAAAATCTAAATTTTTATTTTTTACAAAAAAATAGTAAATTATTTATAACTGCGCCATTACACTATTATTAGGAACAAATAAGAGATAACATGTAAGCCAAAATTTTTAAAAAATCTTAAAATTGGCAGAAAACCCTATTCGGCATAATTACCAAAAATCGTATTTTTAAAATATTGACTTTAATTCTTCACTCATCACTAAATAGCCATTTAATTGATTAAAAAACAAGTGTTAACTAAGTTCTCTTTAAAAATCCGCAGTGTTATCATGGATAAACTTAACTATACCTATTTAAAAACTATGTGTTTAACGGTCTGTATAAAAGAATTTAAAAACTTGAGAACTTTTTATAAATATTATGTTTAACGGCAACCTTTTATGTCTTAAATATGTATATTTTTTTAATTTTTAAAAAATACTAAACTTAAAAGTCAAGTGACCTATAGTATTTTCAAAAATGTAACTTAATTGCCTTTTAAACAAGGTATCACCCAACCCCTTTTTCCTTTAAGATTTATAGGGTTTATACAATTTGATTAAAAATAAGCACCAAAAGATGTCTTCTAAAAGTATTTAATTTTTTTACCTTTTTTAGTCTAGATGGACAAATTAATCTCTATATCTTTCTTTTTAATTGATACCTCATAAAAAGTCGTTATTGTTTATAACCTACTAACAATAAATATTCTTTTGCTTTAAAATCATTATATTTAAACCAAGTAGAACTTATAAATTGGCAAGTACATGCAAATTATGTGACTGGTGAAAATGCTAATTTATGTATATTCGTAAATAAATATTTGAATTTGAAAACATATATTATCTGCCCAATATGCATTTGTTAATTGCTTAGACCATGTACATGTGCTAAGGGCAATATTATGTTTTAATACTTTATCAGTAGATTTTGTGCCTGTAAATATCTGAATCAGTCTTTGGTCATTATTATAGTAGGTATTTTCTTTTGTTGTAAAATTTGAGTTGATATTTTTGTATTATGCTATATTTAAATAAAATTTTGTAGGATACAACGGTTAGTTTTTAAATAAAATAACCTTATTAGGTTCATTTTTATTTTATACTAACTACTTGCTTAATAGTTTTTTTTATGTTTATTTGAATGTGTTTGTATGACAAGCATTTAATTATTCAATACGTATAAGATTATTCACTGGTATGATGCTAACATGTAGGCTATATAACTAATTAGTTATTTAGAGTTATTTAACCGCAACCATGCGTTTACCAATCACAATACTATATTACATTACAAGTGTGGAAAATGACTAATGTTCACACGAGTGGAAATATTGTAGCACGAGGCGTTAGCCGAGTGCGACAAACCCACGAGTGTAAGAAAGTAATTTTTACACGACTACTGTACACTATTTTTCCTACGACCACAAATTATTCACCAAAAAAAAATTAAAGTTTGTCTTTACAGAAAAAATAAAAAACAATTGAGAACTTTGCAACACTAGGGTGATTTTTACTTTTAAAGAATTATTGATACTTACATATTTTAGACACCCATCTAAATAAAACCTAAGTGGCGCATATCCAAAATATTCCGTTTTTTTAAATATCAGTAAACAAACTTACGGGACCGGGGAGTGAAAAGGGGTGCTGGGTGGGATAAAATTGGTAAAACGAGGTTAATAAAACTGAACATCACATGTAAAATTAAGTAAAAATTAAATTTTTTTCTCATATTTTTGATGTAAATTGTAAATGCATAACCTAGAAGTCCTAAAAGTAAGAAACGACGACTACTGAACGTCCGTTATACCATGCAAAATATGGAAAGCATTTCGCAACGTCGGAAGGGTCGGATTCTATTTATGAATGGATAAAAGAAAGTGGATTCATAAAGTGTATATTAGCCTTAGGTTTAATTAAGGGATTTCAAAAAAAAAAGATATAAGAGTTTTTTCTGGCACTTTAGGTCAAACGGTCAAGCGGCAAGGCTGCCTCTATAAAGTGCGCGCTCAAAGGTGGAGGGAGATTTTTAATTTGGATTCTACTTACCTGACAACACTGTGCCACTGAGCGAGCAGTCAGTGAAAGTTGTTTTTGTGGTTATGTCTATTTTTGTTTATGTTTTTATTTTTCTAGGAAATTTTATTATTACTCTTTTAAATATTAGAAGAAAGCTTATACTGTGTAGTAACTTAACGTTAATAAAATAATTTTTGCCAATTTGGGTTCTAACTGTTTAGGGTAAATAAAAGTTTGTTTTACTGTCACTACAATAAATATGTCACTTTCAAAACAAATAGCAGTTTTTAGAATGACATCATAATATATATATATATATATATATATATATATATATATATATATATATATATATATAAAGGTGGGAGTAGTCGTGACTGACTAGTTAAGAAAAAATATTCAAAACCAGGAGGTTATTGGGGATGCAGTCATAAAAATAATGGCCTATTTTACAGGTGAATTCTTTATTGAATTTGTCAAGCTTTCGAAAGCAGATTGCTTCCTTCCTCAGGACATCAATGTGAATTTCTTAATTAAACAGGAGATTCAAATCTGAACATGGCAGAAACATCTTACAGGTTAGACATGAGGTGTTGAGTTTACTTAATTTTAAAACAAATACTCTAATTACATGGGGAAAATCTTACGCTTTTCGTAAGATTTTCCCATGTAATTAGAGTATTTGTTTTAAAATTAGTAAACCAACACCTCATGTCTAACCTTAAGATGTTTCTGCCATGTTCAGATTTGAATCTCCTGTTTAATTAAGAAATTCACATTGATGTCCTGAGGAAGGAAGCAATCTGCTTTCAAGCTTGACAAATTCAATAAAGAATTCACCCGTAAAATAGGCCATTATTTATGACTGCATCCCCAATAACCTCCTGGTTTTGAATATTTTTTATATATATATATATATATATATATATATATATATATATATATATATATATATATATATATATATATATATATATATATCACACGACTGTTGTACTTTGTACTTTGCAACACTAGTGCTGTAAAGTACTTTGCAACACTAGTGTGATATAACGCATTTTCTATGCATGACACCAGTGTGCTATTTGCTATTTTCACAAGTGGTCGTAGGAAAAAATATTTCCAAAAATTAGCAGTTTTGGGGTTACAAATCATAAGCAAAATATTTTTAGTTAATAAATTTATGTTTATTATACATTACCTTACATAATTATCGCAATAACAACTGTTTACTGCCTTTTCTTTCTGTAAAAGAAAAACTTGACAGGTAAGAAATTGGTCAAAAAGTCGTCAAGATATCTATAGCATCCCCTGCTTATTCATTTTTATCAGTCAAATTAAACAGGCAGGTTTAGGTATGCGGTTATATTTAAATAAAAAAAATAATCAGGTTATGTCATAATGTTTTTACGATAAATATGTAAGGTTATGTGTAAAAAACATAAACTTATAAAGTAAGAAAAATTTTGCTTCTGATTTATAGCCCCAAAACTGCTTATTTTCGGAAATATTAATATTAATAACCCTAGGGTTATATAACCAACATGTTAGCTTTATACTACCCATTGACAAAGGTTAATGACTAAGTTAAAGCTTACTTAATAAAGTAATGTTTTAAAGATATGTTTGTTTAAAAAATATGAGAGAAAATTTAATTTTTTACTTAATTTGTATATGTGATCTAGTTTTATTAACTCATTGTTTTACCAATTTTATCCCACCAGCAACCTTTTCTACTCCCGGTCCCGTAAGTTTGTTTACCGATATTTAGTATGGAATATTTGATATGTGCCACTTAGGTTTCTTTATTTAGATGTGTCTAAAATATAAGTATCAATAATTCTAAATAAAAGTAAAAATCACCCTAGTGTTGCAAAGTTCTCAATTGTTTTTTATTTTTCTGTAAAGACAAACTTTTATAATTTTTTTGGTGAATAATCAGGTCGTAGGCAAAAATAGGTGTACAGTAATGCAAAAATTACTTACACTCAGGTGGTTTGTCGTACCGGCTAACGCCTCGTGCACACATGAGATTTGCACTCAGTAGAAATTAGTCATTTTCCACACTTTTAATGTAATATAGTATTGTGATTGGTAAACGCATGGTTGCAGTGAATAACTCGAAGAGGTTATATAGCCTACATCTTAGCATCATACCACCAGATAATCTTGTAGGTATTAAATAATTAAATGCTGTCATACAAATACATTCAAAAATAAAAAACTATTAAGTAGTTGGTATAAATAAAAATGGACCTTATGAAGTTATTTTATTTAAATCAATCGTTATCCTACAAAATTTTATTTAAATATAGCATAATACAAAATATCAACTCAAATTTTACAATAAAGAAAATACACACTATAATAATGAGCAAAGACATCTGATCTAGGATATATATTTAAAGAGTGGGCAAAATCACAAACACCAACAGGAACAAACGAAGGTTGATAATGTCTGAAACATGTAATAGCTGGTCTTTGTTTTAAATAACAACAAATATATCTCATATGGACAAACAAACTTCTAACCAACGTGCTTACTTCTAACAGATTTGAAGATAATCAGACAATTTCTCTCTAACAAAGGCATATGATCTAATGGTAGCAATTTTTGCTAATTTTCCAAACAAACTTCCAATCAAACTATAGATTTAAATATACTGATTCTGAAAGCAAAAAGAATATTATTGTAGAGTTGTCATGTAGGTTATAAACAAAGTTGAATGACTTTGCATGAAGTAATGTTCAAAGAAAATATAAAGAGAGACAGCTTATGTCTAATGAATTAAAAAAAGTAAAATTTCAAATAACTTTTAGAAATGAAGATACTCTTTGCAAAGCCATTCATAATCAAACTGTATAAAACTTATAACTGAAGGGAAAAGGGGCTGGTATATTCCCAAAGAAAACTATATCATGAGGATTCTGGTAGCCAATGGAAAAGACTTTAGAAATCCAAACCAGATCTTTTAGAAAACTCATAAATCCATACAAGATATTGGAAATATATGAGATATATGGTGGAAGTGTTAATATAAATATAATATTTATAAAAGTTCTCAAGTCCTTAACCTTATACAGACCGTTAAACACATATTTTTGGAATATAAGGAAGTTAAGTTTATCCATGATGAATGAATTAAGAAAGAGATTTTTTAAAGAGAACTGAGCCACGAAACTGACTTGTTTTTTCTTGAATCAAAAACACTTTAAATGAAGAGTTATGAAAACTGATGTGGAGTAAAGAATTAAAGCCTAATATATAGTCTAAAAATAACAAGGGATTTTCTTTTAGTGTTCTTTGAGCCTGAAGCTTTGTAGGGTCTCAGGTTTAATATGTAAGATTTTTAAAAATTCTTTAATACATAAGTTATCTCTCTTTTTATTCAACTCAAGCTACAAAAAGACACGGCGCAAAGAAACAATTTTTAATTAGCCTTTTTACAACTGAAACTTCGAAAGTTTATCACTTGAATGCCTGATTTGGCAACATCAAACCTCAATCCGAGTCTTGTATGAAGTGATGATTTTTTTAAAGGCAACCACCAAACAATATTAAACAAACATCGTAGCTAGTTCTGTTGGGGTCAGTCCTTTTTTTTGAATTCTTTGTATTTTTTTATGTCAAATGTTCAAAGTAACTTATCCCTTGACATTTCTTGATGTCAGCCAAATGTTCTTCCTTCAAAATATTTTTTGACTTTCTAATAATTCGACGTTCTTTAACCCTGTTTCATAAATGAGGTTATATCAAAACAAACATTTATATTTCTTTGTTTTTTAGATCAAAATTAACAAAAATACATCACAAAAGATTTACTACTTTGGATACCAATCAGTTATCTTGACGTAAGCACAGCTTAAATTCAGCTGCAAATTACAATTCTTCCTTTTCCTGAACTGATGCCCATGATCCCAACTCAAGAAGTTTTCCCTCTCTTTAAAAAGGCAAACAACTAATTTAAAAACTCTGGGATAGAGTTTTAATTTGTACGCCAATTGTATTTAATAAAGAACTGTTCTAAATTTGAAAAATAATTATCACTTTTTTAAAAACTTAAAAATTACAGAAACTTATTCTGGTACTGTTCAAGATTCTTCTTTAATGTGACAATTAAACTAATGTAAGAGAACTATTAAGATGCATAAACGTCATAAGAACATCTTTAAAAACCAACCAAATAGACTTTTAACCCTTTTAAGTCTATTTTCTTGTTGGACCTTTAGGCTTTCTGAATTCCATATTCTTTGGCAAGATGTTCGACTTCCAAACACCTGTGAGGTAATTATGGCTGCACAAATCAAAACACATAAAGAACATCCATCTGAAAAACTCTTTTTCTAGATGTTAGTAAACTTCCCTCTTAACATCATCAATATAGAAATGATGCTGGGTTTATTCTTTAATTCAAATAACTTATAGAACCACAATCATCTGTACTGCAATCACTGGTGGATTTAAATTCTCTCAAAACTGCTTGTAATTTCTGATCCTCAATTCATGAAATCTGGGGCTCACTTATATTAATGAAATTACATTGCCATCGTACAAGATAAAAATAAA
>JACEGR010010768.1:0-17634 GCA_014170235.1 Listronotus bonariensis | reverse complement strand
TGTTCAATATGGCTGATGTTTTGTGATTGTTGTGGCTATTTATTTGTTTTGTGTATTATTCGGTTTAATTTTACGTGTGACCTGTGTTATAAATATAAATTAGTGAAACAACATTTGTGTAAATTTATTGGTTTTTTAAATAAATTATTAATTTACGTTGTTTTTTATGAATAAAAACAAAATAATACTTTGTGTAAGATTTATTTTTAACAAAATATTTTATACACCATTAGCACTAAATTACCAATATTTAGTCATTAAAATAATAATAAATTTCAGTATTAACCACATTTCACACTTATTATTAATGTTTTATGTAAATTTACTAAATAAATCAATGTTTTTGAATATACCGCTGATTTAGACATTGGGAGTGCGTATGCGCATGCCCTGCCATCCCGCAGACCCTTTCTTCAAATTGTGCCACTTTTTGAAGCGGCGATTGATCCTCTATCCTTGTCTATTCTCTTTGTTCATGGCACACTGGGATTAAAATGATTCAAAGTATAGCTACGCAATTTAATGCAAAAATAATGTAAAATACGTAAAAAACGGGGTTTTAAAAGGTGAAAATCAAATATTGTGTGCCACTTTAGCTTTAAATCAAGAATTGTGTGCAAAAAGAAGGGCGAATATTGTAAAAATAGGATTAGTTTAAATTTCAAGTCTGATGATGAATATCTCAGGAACAAAACGTTTCCGCCAAAAAATTCTTTCAGATTCGGTATCAGTGCCCCAAAAACCCCCGTATACCAAATTTCGTCAAAATCGGAGTTGCCGCAGGTTTCTAGAAAATTACCAAATTTTATTGACAAACATCAAATTTTATGAAATTATCTGTATTTTTCAAAAAAAAAAAAACTATAGCCAATTAAAATTTTTTTACCTATAATATTCCTAGAGCTTACATTATTTCCGAATTTTTTTGGTGCGAAGCTCGCGGGAGATTTGGTAAGAAAATTTTATACCGGTCATTTTTAACCAATCAGATGCTTTGTTTCAACATTGTTACTATAGTAACCAGCAAATTTTGGAAATTTTTCATCCACATAAGCATGTAGACGTAAAATTAATAAGTGGAAATTTCCCGGCACATGACAGCTATCATATAATTAGACAATAATAATAATGACAATATTTTTTATTTACTTACTTTATAAGTTGGAAATATTACAACAATTTGTTAAGGTATACATTCAATAATATCATTAATTAATTTCAAATTCTTCACAAATTCCACTTCTACGTCCTCTTTCCTAAGTGGTGAATACAACACAGAACCGGTGGTTTTTTTAACAATATGCCTGTGTTTCATAAAATAAAAATAATACTGAGACACCAGTTTATTTCTTTGAGTATTAGATTTGTGTCCTAAAGAAGGCACAATATCACGCAGAATGTTGTCAATCTCTTTAAATAGGTTTTCTTGCTCAGGATTCAATCCCGATTCATCCACGAGGTATGTTAGATATTTTACATTTTTATGGTACATTTTAATATGCTGTGATTCTTTGCAAAAGGAACACAAGTCATACGATTGAAAGTTCATTTTAGTATCACTTTTTTACTAACTTATGTTTGTATACAATGTTATGAGGAACTTATAATACCACAAATAAAATATTGATTGACAGGAGTAGTGAATGTCAAATCCATGGCTAACTTTGCAAAATATTTTTTTAACCGGCAACATAAGCCAATAACATTCTATTTAGAATAAAAAATAAAATATCCCGATCTCCTGAATTATTTAAAGCACAAATTGTTATATAATTGTTGTGTTAATATTAATTTTTCTTAGAATTAAACCTAAAGGAATATGAAAAATATTTTAGTATATTGTTACAGACTTTCAAAAAATGTGTTTAGGTTATAGAATTTTAGAGAGTTAGGATCATTTAATTTAGTTTGTTAATTTATTTAAATAATTTACCTTAATTTTTCCAAGTTCTTTCATCACTTTCGAAGGTTTCCGAAAACGCCCGAATTATCTATTAATAACTTTTATGCCATCATGTACTATGGAATTTTCACGATATTTCTCGAATATTCTAGATCATTCTTTACTCTTCCACCATACTGTAAAAGGGCGACGGGAAACCTCGGATCAGTCAGTATAAATTCGACTTTTGTGTTGTAAACTGCGAGACATTGACAAGAGTAGATTTTGTCGTTGTTGTAACCATAGTTACGTTACATTGTTAATAAAGGTATAAAAACGAAGGCACGTGTTTTTATACGAGGTGTTTTGGAACATTTGGTGTCAGAAGCGGAACGTAATTACCCAAGGAAGACGAAGTAGTCAAAAAGAAAATTTGAATGCCAGTTGAGACCAGACAACAAACAGCCGTTATGGAGGAAATTAGTGCATTAATTAAGCTTATGATGGAAAAACAAGAAGACTTAAAAGAAGATCTAAAAGAAATGAAGACGAGCCAAGAATCCCTGAAAGAAGACATGAAGATCAGTCAAGAATCCCTGAAAGAAGATCTAAAAGCAATGAAGACCAGCCAAGAAAACCTGAAAGAAGACATGAAAATCAGTCAAGAATCCCTGAAAGAAGATCTAAAAGCAATGAAGACCAGCCAAGAAAACCTGAAAGAAGACATGAAAATCAGTCAAGAATCCCTGAAAGAAGAAATGAAGAAGGAAATCCGAACTAGTCAAGAAGAAACCAGACAACAAATAGAGAAAATCCAAAAAGACCTTAAACGGAGCCAAGCGGAGATGAAACAAGAACTAAAAGAGAAGATGGTGAAAATCAGAGAAAATCTAAAAGGAGAATTTTATCATAGCCAAGATGAGATGAGAAAACAAATGTTGCTTGATTTAAAACTTACGAAAGAAGATGTTAAAGAAGAAGTGGAAGAACAAATGCAGCAAACAGTACAGTTACTTCAGAGTCAAGTTCAAGGCCAAATACAACAAGAAGTACAACATTTACAGCGACAAATTCAAAAGATAGTTAGCACAGGCGTAATTTCAGAAAGCGGTACCTCAACAACTGTAATGAAACCTCCTACTTTTGATGGCAAGGTACCATGGGTTACCTATCTTCGACAATTTGAAGCTGCTGCTGATGGTAATAAGTGGAGTTCCTCAGAGAAGGCCCGAGCTCTAGTACTTGCTCTTCGAGGAGAAGCCATGGAGGTGTTAAGAAACATCCCCGAAGAAAAGCAGTCCGACTATGAATCGATTGTAATGTTCCTGGAAATGAGATATGGCGAGACACATTTGCAGGAAGTTTATAAGGCGCAGCTCCAGGGACGAAGACAGAAATATAACGAAAGCCTTCAGGAATACGAAGCTGACATCGTACGTTTGATTAATCTGACATACCCGACATACCCTGAAGAAATAAAACAAGAACTAGCCGTGGGTAATTTCATTGAAGGTCTTCGCGACCCAGACATGAATCAGGCTTTAAGAATGGCCAGATTGAAAAAATGTCTGAAGCTCTTGCCTATGCGCTTCAATTTGAGACAGCTAAGCAAACATCCAGAAATCAGCCAAGACTTAGAAGAACGAATTTTGTACCACAAGACGCCAATTCAAATGACGAATTGACCAGATTAATAAAAGAATTACAAGAAATCGTACGTAAAAAGCAAACCGATGGGGATAACAGTATGACCTTCCGACGAAAAAATGGCATCCTGTGCTGGAAGTGTGGCAAAGAGGGGCATATTCAAAGAAATTGTACCAGGTCTAATGCCCCTGCTAGCGATCCGGAAAACTCCCAGTAGCCAGCTTCAAGGGGCGAAAGCTGGCTAGGTGCTACCAAGCCCCATCAACAACAATAATTAGAGTATCCCGGCTGCAGAACAATGGCTCCAGCTTGGTAGTACCTGGAAACGTATGCGGTCGGGAATGCGAGATGGTACTAGACACTGGTTCCACACATACCATCGTGAAGCCGAACATCGTTGCTCACTGCAAAATATTCCGCCCTGAAAAGAATTACCTCTTGGAAACTGCTAATGGAGAAGTTATACCAATTAAAGGCATACATGAAGCCAGAATAACCCTAGGAACAACAACATTTATCCATGTCGTGTTTGTTGCCGACATCCTGGACGAAGTTATCCTTGGTCTTGACATTATGGAAAATAAGAAGTTTGTACTAGACCTTCCACAACGGGTACTACGAACCAATAATGAAGAGATCATAATGAGACTACCACGGAGGAGTGAAACAATAATTCGAAAAGTTGTCCTTAGAGAAGATGTCCTATTACCGCCAAATTCAGAAAGCATAATACAAGCAAAGTTTGAAGACTCGGAAGAAGGTGAAATTGTTTTAGTCGAACCAGTTGAAAATAGTCCGTTATACGCTAAAGGATAGTCCTAGTCAAGAAGAAAGATGGTTCCACCAGATTTTGTGTTGACTTCAGAAGACTAAATGACGTCACCAAGAAGGACAGTTTTCCACTACCACGAATTGACGATACCCTAGACACACTGACGGGGTCAAAATGGTTTTCCACATTAGACCTAAAAAGTGGCTATTGGCAAGTAGAACTTCATCCGGAAGATAAGGAAAAATCTGCTTTCTCGACCGGGACAGGACTGTGGCAATTTAATGTTATGCCCTTTGGACTATGCAATGCCCCTGCTACATTTGAACGTTTGATGGAGTTAACACTACGGGGACTAACTTGGAAAACATGCTTAGTATACCTTGATGACATAATAATTCTTGGAAAAACATTTGATGACCACCTGAAAAATGTTGAAGAGGTTTTTCAAAAGCTTAGATCCGCCCAGCTGAAGCTTAGCCCAAAGAAATGTCACCTGTTCCAGAAAGAAGTCAAGTACCTGGGGCATATAATTACAGAAGATGGAGTAAGAACCGATCCAGAGAAGACAGAAGCTATCCAGAACTGGCCTATACCAAAGAACAAGCATGAAATTAGAAGTTTTCTGGGACTGTGTACCTATTACAGACGGTTCATACATGGGTTTGCTGATATTGCTAGACCATTACATCGTCTTACGGAAAACAACAACAACTATGAATGGACTGAAGATTGTCAAGCAGCTTTTATACACCTAAAGAAAGCCCTGTGCAATCCCCCGGTGTTGTCATATCCACAACCAAATCAAACATTTATTGTGGACACTGATGCAAGCAACACTGCTATTGGTGGAATTTTGTCACAGATTCAAGATGGCCAAGAAAAAGTTATAGCCTATTTTAGCAAAGTTCTGTCCAAACCTGAAAGAAATTATTGTGTCACTAGAAAAGAACTTTTAGCTATTGTCAAATCTTTGGAGCATTTTCATAAATACCTGTATGGCCAGAAATTCCACCTAAGAACGGATCATGCATCACTTAAATGGTTGCTTCAGTTCAAGAACCCTGAAGGTCAGATAGCCCGATGGCTGCAACGTATTCAAGAATACGACTTTAAAATCGAACATCGAAAAGGACTGAACCATAAGAATGCTGACGCTCTATCAAGACGACCCTGCCCGGACGAATGCAAACACTGCAGCAGACGAGAAGAGCAAGAAGATCCCGATGAATTCCACTGCCGAAGAACACGCATCCAGTGCTCTCAAGAATGGGACCCTAAGATCTTGGCAAAAGAACAACTAGAAGATCCAGATTTTGGAGACATTGTCAAACTTAAGACAGAAAATTTGGAAAGACCGCCATATCAGAAAATAGCCTCCAAGTCTCCAAGACATAAGGGGTACTGGGCCATATGGGACTCTTTGATTATTAAAGATGGCCTATTACAAAGGGTCTGGGAAAGTTCTGACGGCAAAACCCATAAACATCAGATAATCCTACCAACCAAAAGGATCCCTGAAGTATTGCAAGCCTTGCATAATGGTGTAGGAGGTGGCCATTTCGGAGTTATGAAGACTCTTGAAAAGGTTCGAGAAAGGTTCTACTGGCTGGGAAGCCGTGCAGACGTAAAAGACTGGTGCAGAAGGTGTAAGGACTGCGCTTCCAGCAAGGGGCCCAAAATACGAAGCCATGGCAAGATGAAGCAATACAATGTAGGGGCACCTTTTGAAAGAATTGCCATAGACATAGCAGGGCCATTTCCAGTTAGTAAATCAGGGAATCGCTATATCTTGGTAGCGATGGATTACTTCAGTAAATGGCCAGAAGTCTACCCAATCCCAAATCAAGAAGCTATAACTGTTGCCGATGTATTATTTCAACAATGGATTTGTCGCTATGGAGTTCCTAGAGAAATACATTCCGATCAAGGCAGAAACTTTGAGTCCGATCTTTTCAAGAACCTTTGTAATCTCCTGGGAATCCATAAAACAAGAACAACACCTCTTCATCCCCAGTCCGATGGCATGGTAGAGCGGTTTAACAGAACACTTGATAACTACCTGAAAATTAAAGTAAATGACCAACAAAGTGACTGGGATAACTGTATACAGCCGTTTTTATTAGCATACCGCTCCGCAATTCACGAAACTACTGGCGAAACACCTGCTAAAATCATTTTCGGAGCGGAAATATGTCTTCCAGTTGACTTGCTTACAGGACGACCTTCCACCAATGAAGAACCAGCAGAAGACTATGTAAGTCAACTAAGTAAACAGCTACAGAGGATACATGAAGAGGTGCGTACCAAGTTACAAAAAGGAAGTGACCGTATGAAATCCCGCTATGACTTGAAAGCTAACCATCAGGGATTTGTCGTCGGTGAAAAAGTTTGGTTATACAATCCAAGAAGAACCAAGGGGCGTTCACCGAAACTACAGAAGTCATGGGAGGGACCATATAAAGTGGTGACACGGCTTAATGATCTGGTGTACCGTATACAGAAGAGTCCACAGGCAAAGATGAAAGTAGTACATCTAGAAAGGCTAAGCCGTTATCAAGACAGTGAAGATACTTGATCGAGACGATCAAAACTTGGAAGGGGGCAATGTTACAGACTTTCAAAAATGTGTTTAGGTTATAGAATTTTAGAGAGTTAGGATCATTTAATTTAGTTTGTTAATTTATTTAAATAATTTACCTTAATTTTTCCAAGTTCTTTCATCACTTTCGAAGGTTTCCGAAAACGCCCGAATTATCTATTAATAACTTTTATGCCATCATGTACTATGGAATTTTCACGATATTTCTCGAATATTCTAGATCATTCTTTACTCTTCCACCATACTATAAAAGGGCGACGGGAAACCTCGGATCAGTCAGTATAAATTCGACTTTTGTGTTGTAAACTTCGAGACATTGACAAGAGTAGATTTTGTCGTTGTTGTAACCATAGTTACGTTCCATTGTTAATAAAGGTATAAAAACGAAGACACGTGTTTTTATACGAGGTGTTTTGGAACAATATTATATATTTTTTGCTATATTTCCCCTTTGTTTGTAGTCAATATTGCCATTTCCCTAAAACCTAGTAAGAAAATTGTAGGAAATCAATTAATTTTATATAATTTAACTAAAATTATATAAGTGTTATTTTACTAGAGCATGGGGAAAATCGGAAAAAAGCCATCCTCAATACGAACGTATTCACTTTAATTTTTAGTCAATATTGACAATTCCCTGAAACCTATTAAAAAATTGTATGAAATCAATTAATTTTATATAGTAATTTATCTGATATATATTTTTTAGTTTACTAGGGCATGGGGAAAATAAAAAAATCCCCTATACGATACGATGTGCCTCATAAATACTAAAAATAAATATTGCATGAAAAAATAATGCATACAAAAGTATGATCATGTCTTTTTACACGAGTTTATTGAATCAAGAGACAGATATAATAATATATAATATATATTTGAAAAAAGACCACAACTCCAATTAATTATAAGAACGAGAAATATTATTTTAATGACTAACTACGTAATTTCTAAGACACTATACCTACAGAAGAAGCATATTTCATTTTTTTAAACAAGTATTATTTTGACCATTATAATTATTACTAATATTAAAAACACAATTATTATAAATAATACTATTTGCACCTGTTGTTGATTCTTCCCATGGTTCAGTTTTATTAGTCACTGTATTCGCATTCTCAGAGAATGCTCGCATGTTCAGAGAATGCTCGCCCCTCATGGCACTAATTATATTTTCATGATGACCCGCATCCATCTGAAGATACGGTTGGATGGAATGAGCGTTACTGTGACCTGTAATCTTGATAAGTTGTTGCTCTTGAACGCCATTTTTTACCAAGTTTGATATTGCTGTAGCTCTCGCAGAGTGGTTTGTGATTTTTACCTTCTTCACATCAACTCCTATTTTACAAGCAGATTCTTTTAACCATGATGAAATTGTATTTTTACCGACAGGGCAATTTTTATACCATTTCTTTGAACAGTTTGCATTCCAATTTAAGGTAGGGGTCACAAACAATCTATCTACTTCTAAATTTCCACGTTTTTCCATAAATTTTTCAAATAGACGTATGGGACATTCATCAAGATTTTTGCTGTTTCTTACTAAATATTTACTGTCTGCAAGTCTTTTTGACCCACCTTGGGTTGTTTTCGTAAATACTGGATTGTATTCAATACGACCTGTAAAATCTCCCTTGTGATCAACTTGTTTATGGAAGTGCTCAACTTTCGCCATTGTTCCTTCACCACCCCTCCAAGCTAATTCATGCGACATTACATGAAAAAGTTTTCTCTGTAGACCCGAAGGTGTATTTTCATCCCAAATCGTTAAAATTTTCCTATATTCTTCACAAGTGAGAGCAGCAGAACTTGTTTTTCTTTTCGAAGGATTTTTTTGTAACTGCCGCCGTTTTGCATCACGAGCAGCCCTTGCAGATGCAAATTCAATATCTGCAAAGGGATCAAATTTCACATGGAATTTACAAAAGTACATTTCTTGCAATTGCTTGGCAGCTGAATTCCACATAACCTAAAATAATTATTAATTGATGAGTTTAAAATGTCCCTATATAAACAACAAAAAGGTTCTTACCTTTACTACAGATTCTTTATAATCTTCCAAGTTTTGTCTTTTCATATTAAACCCCCAGTCCTCTAAAATTGCAGCTAATTCTGCAACAGATTTTTCTTCTTCAATCCGATATAATTTTTCTTTGCAGAATTCCAAAAACTGATTCCACACTGTTGCCTTAGACTTTTTAGTATTTGATGGAGTTAAATTTTCCACCTCTTTTCTAATTAACTCTGTAGTTTCCTCTCCAAATCGCAACATTTCGTTTCAAAGTAAAAAACCCACACAGTGTTAATGACAGTTCAAATAACGAAGAACGTCAAACTCACATTACACACAGCCTTCTATTTATTTGTGGATAACGTCCAAATAAATGTTTTCTTTTAATATAATTCCGGTATAAAATTTTCTTACCGAATCCCCCACGTGCTTGAATTAATTGCGGGAAATTTGTCTCGTACATGAATTTTTAAAGAAAATTATCCCTCGTCGCTTCGCGACTCGTGATAATTTTCAAAAAATTCATGTACTCAAAAAATTTCCGGCAATAATTCATGCTCTAGGGTGATTATAAGTGAAAATTTTATGCTAAAAATTATATCAAAAAGAAAATGCAACTTTTGACAGACATTATTTTTTTTACTGGTTTATTTGTCAAATTTAAAAGGCGTACCTGGTAAAATTTTATATTTGATTAAAATAATAATTAATAGTTTAAAAAAACTAAAAAAACACGCTTTTATATGCAACCGAACTAAAAATTAGAAAATAATTTTTCATTAAAAAAATATTGTCATTTCATAGTAAAAAGCGTGGGGTGCATTTTACTATTTTTTCATAACTTTTCCATCATAGATATTTGCAAATATAATAATTATAACATTTAATATATTTATCACCCCACGCTTTTTACTATGAAATGACAATATTTTTTTTAATGAAAAATTATTTTCTAATTTTTAGTTCGGTTGCATATAAAAGCGTGTTTTTTAGTTTTTAAACTATTAATTATTTTTCATTTTTTAGTTTCTGCTACTCTTGACAAAATGGCGAAAAATTTTTTTATTGAACAAGAGTGGCAAATTTTAAAATTTTTCCAACAGATTGCAACTCACTAAAAAATTTCTTCTTCATTAAGTAGCAAAGTTTGAAATTTTGCCAACAGATGGCAATCCAGGCAATGTTTGGACCGTTGCCAATATATTGCAACCCACTAAAAAATTTCTTCTTCATTTAATAGCAAAGTTTGAAATGTTGCCAACAGATGGCAACCTAGGTGTTGTTTTTATAATATAATGGAATTTTTTTCCTGGCGATCCAAAAAAGATAACGGGATACTGTTTGCAGATTATTGCATTGTCATGTTTCCTTAATACGTGTGCAAAGTTTCAAAGAAATCGAATAGCTGGAAGTTGGTTAAAATTAGGCTCAAAGATTTCGTTACATAGCCAGATAGTTACAACCCAAGTTAATAAAAAAGCGTGTTAACGGCATTTATTAACTGTTATTGTTCATAAAAATTGAACACCAATGGTGCAACTAACCCTATATTTTTATTGTTCATAAAAATTGAACACCAATGGTGCAACTAACCAAATTGTGTAAAAACTAAAAAATTTCTTCTTCATTTAATAGCAAAGTTTGAAATGTTGCCAACAGATGGCATCCTAGGTGTTGTTTTTATAATATAATGGAATTTTTTTCCTGGCGATTCAAAAAAGATAACGGGATACTGTTTTTAAATTATTGCATCTTCATCGGTCCTTGACACGTGTGCAAAGTTTCAAAGAAATCGAATAGCTGGAAGTTGGTTAAAATTAGGCTCAAAGATTCCGTTACAAACATAGATAGATAGTTACAACCCAAGTTAATAAAAGCGTGTTAAAAAGCAACTGTCCGCGTTGGCCAAGATAGTCAATAAATACCAAGCTAAGGTAGATAATTTAATAGCTAGAGAGATAGATAAATAGATAGAATTTTATTACCTAAAAAATTACAATATGTACAGAGAGGATCGTCATAATACCAAGAAGTCTAAGTCAACTATATGGAAACAATTTTTGGCTTTTTGTGAAGGAAATACCAAATTAAAGAACAAACATCTGTAGTAGAGCTCGCTGAAATTTTAGAGGATTGGAAATTTAACATAAACAAGAAAGGAATCAGTTGTGAGAGTAAATAATTATTTTTAAAATTTTTTAAATTCTGTTATTTTGGCATTTGCACGTTACAACTGTCCAGCCAGGAGAATTATCACTTATTGGTTTTGCAGTCTCCTTAGTCTCGACTATGGTGACCTACAGGTCACCATAGTCTCGACCCAAAAAATTCCATCTCCTTCTAGATGTTAGAATTGTACTAACGGCTTATTCTTGCCACGATGATCATCAACCTACCTGTAATTGCTGCACCGGTGTGTGACTCCATCTATCAAGCAGTAGATTTATTAGTTATAGATCTTCTGGTTTTGCCTTGTTTTCAGGCCTTACCAACATAAACTTCTAGACAACCAGCTATACATTACACAAATTTT
The DNA here is from genome assembly GCA_014170235.1 of Listronotus bonariensis. NCBI lineage: Eukaryota > Metazoa > Arthropoda > Insecta > Coleoptera > Curculionidae > Listronotus > Listronotus bonariensis. The sequence continues at coordinate 6,184 of JACEGR010010768.1, read as the reverse complement.
AAAAAATGACATTGTGACAATTTGTAAGATTTAGGTTAAAATTACTAATCAATTTGTTTCTAAATGTCAGTTCTTTTTACTTAAATAATTAGATGGTGCTAAAAAAGTAAAATAATGAATCTTTGATGACCAACGCTAAATTTTCTGCTCTTGACCATGGTAAAGCCCAAGAACTGTACATAAGAGGATAGCCGAGATCCCTCGATTCTTCCGCCGAAGCGGTCGAAAGCGTGACGTCACCATCAGTACACTTTTAAACGCCTTCCATTTGAAATGTATGGGAATATGATGAATTTTAATCTAAAAAATGATAATACAGCACTTTTTTACATTGCAACTTTGTTAGGGTTTAGAATAGGACATTTATTAATTAATACCTTTAATAAACTATTTAAAAAAAGTGTTTGGATGTTTAAAGTAGCTATTTAACCAAACCTTTAGTCCAAATTTCGTAATGTAAAGAAATTCCGTTTTGACAATAATTTCTGTGATTTGATCTTAATATCACATATTTTTGTATAAAATTAAATCCATACCTGAGAATTTTGGTGTGCTAATAAGTTTATAAAAGTAAATAATATACAATTAAAGAGTTAAGATTGAGGATGCAAGTATTCTTTTTAATTCAAATTATCTGCACAAAGGAAGGGGATAAGTGATAAAAATCATTAAAATAGAGATGACTAGACTACGTTTTAAAAATAAATAACGAGTAAAGGACACAACTAACGCCCTTACAACCTTTATTCATGAAGAGAAGTCGAATAAAAAAAATGGTATTCTCCTTTATCGACTCGCTCTTTAAATACCTTTACTAGTGAATTCTTGGTTATGATTATTAAAACAATTTTTTTAAATTAAACATGTTTATTTAAATTGTTTATTGCTTTATAATTGATTATATGACCTTACAACGTCTACAAAAATGGTAATAAAACATTTTTAAACATAACAAAAAAATGCTTTTTAATTTTAATAAACACCTAGATGCTTACTGGACCTATATGTTTTAGAATAACTCTGTGGTAAGATAGCAAAACCAGTTCAGGAGAGACATTTTTCACTTTGATGAATTCTGAAAAATTACAATTTTAGTACCTACAATATCTAAATTTTGTATTGAAATTGTGATTTTTCAGGATGTATTAAAGTTAAAAATATATCTCCAGAAAATTTTACTAAAATTAACACATCGGGTTTTGTAATCTCCATTATAAGACTTAAAAGTATTAACATCGTCAAATATATAAATTTAGATTATAAAATGGAATATAATTGTATAAAAATAGGTGTAAAAAATCTTAACTAATATAAACAAACATACTTACCCTCAAAAAAAAAAACACATTGTTACAATAAAAAGTATAGATAAAATAAGACTACATGACACATTGTTACAATAGTAAAATATAGATAAAATAGGACCCAAACAGATCATTTTTAAAAGTCATTTATACTATAAAAACATTCATAAAAAGATCAAGCAAAGATTTTTTAAATTTCTTAAAATAGTTTATTCTTCTTCTATTCTTATTAAATATTATTTTAAGTATGTAGTTTTGTATGATCAACACTGGACACAAATTGCTTTTATATATGCCTAACCACAAAATTAAGCCATACCGTAAAGATTATATCAAGGATTTATACACTAATGTTATGTTGAATTTATTAACTAACAATTTGTTTCAACTTGCGAATTTTGCTTCGGTTACTATCAATCAGAGTTAGCTTTCTTTTTAAATTTTTCTTACAATTAGCCTGAAAGTTATTATAATTATCCTCATTAGATATTTTCAAGGATGCCATACAGCCATGGGAACTGCAGTTTTCTTTAAAACTCTGCGCAAGGATAGACCTAAAATATTAAATAAAATATTAGAATTTATTTTTTTATAAGAATAAATTCATTAATATTTACCTAACAGTTCATTTTGGAGATCTCTTTCATAATCATTTGATGTAAAATGTAAGGAGCAAATTATAGAAGTATCCGGGTTAAACTTGTCTTCTCGTTTACACCTATTTATCCATTCCTTCCCAAGTGTGGATGAAACTAAATTAATTGCCTTAGGAAATGAATGAAATACTAAGTTAACACCTTCTTTCTTTAGTGTTAACCTATTGCTTTTGCATGAAGCAATAGTACAAATCTATCCACGCATATTTCTATCTAAAACAACAAATAAACATTAATGAACATATTTTTTCTAAATTTTATTCCGAAAACTTACCAAACACTGTTTAAAGTAGTTAAAAAACGATGTACAACGTTTAAAGTTCTTGTCTCTAGTTTAAATGTCAAGTCAAATATTACACACACGCCTGGACAAAAAAACGATGAACACTAACAAAATACAGTTTAAAAAACAAAATTATTGTTTATATAAGGTCTTTACAAGTTAATTATTACACCCAAAATGTAAAAAACACTAACAAAATCGAAAATGGTCACTAAATAACGACGAGAAAATGCATAAAATTACATATAAACACACTAGTTAGCGGTCGTCCTTGACGGCTCGACTGGCTAACGTTGCTCTTATGGGAATAAGCTATCCTCTTGTGTACAGTTCTTGGGTAAAGCCAAGTCTAAACTAAATAAATGCAAAACCGTTATTAGCAGAACTATCCTCCAAGAAACAAAACAAGACTGACAAAACTACAAACACTAGTGTGTTCATTATACCTATTAGCTGGTGCATACAATATGTAAGTATAACCAATAATAAATAAAATTAAATAAAATTTATCCAAAAAAGCTATAACTTTAATAATAGATAGATAGATACTCCTTGAACAAATATTTTTAATATTTACGTTTTGTGCATCACTATTCATCTATAAAATTAATTTTAAACTAGGTACTTTTTATAGATTAGTTTCTTTCAAACAATATCTACAATTCATTAAGAATCATATACTTAGTGCTTGGGTCAGCAATGAAATAAACTTTATAATAATAACCTTTTTAAAACTTATTTAGGGGTTCTGTTACAAGTCTTCCATGAATATTCATACCGTCATATACGGAAGCGACGCTTTACCCAGCCTGTCAATATTGACATGTTTGGGCTATTGATTATGTACAAAAAGGAAGATGAAAAGGATCTATAACGTTAAAGCGTTTTTTCTTATTTTATATGGTCAGTGGACCCCCAAATATCATAAAACCGCGGAGAGCTATCATTTAAAAGGGGGTGAAAACAGTTTTTTGAGGTTAGGTCTAAAACTACGCATTTTTTTCAGATAGTAGTCGACAGAAAAGTTGTAGGAACTAATGCTTGCGAAATTTAAAAAAGGTACCCATTTTTGACAAAAATATGCTCAAAAAACAAAGCAAAAAAAAACGAAAAAACGCATGTTTTATTTTATTTTTGTATTTTGCCCTATAACTTCTTTCCATAGGGGTTAGGTATAGGCATTGGTTCATAGAAAAAGATCTCTTCTTTACAAAATGATGCTCAGTAGAAGAATATAGTGTTTACAATATTCGAGAAACGATTTTTTAAAATTTTCCACTTACACCATTTTTCGGAAATTTTACTTATTTTTCGCAAACAATGTTCTGTAACTCTTTTATACGCAGTTTTAGGTATATGCAATAGTATATTTAGTTAAAAAAGAACACAATTACCTTTAAAATGGCTTATAGTACGAGGCTCTAAGATTATTTATAAGTAAAATGGGGTTCTTCAAGTTTTTCTACTTTCAACGATATCTAACCTTTACGTATATCTTTGTAATTTCTCGTTATAACTTTTTTCCTTCTACATTTATGTATATATAATGTAAAATAAAAAAGAAAGCTTATTTTCTTATATTAAAAATGGTGTATTGTAAATAATGCTGTGCTTAATTCTAAACAAAATATGGTTAGCAAAGTGTCATGCTGCAACGATTTTTGTAATTTTAAGGTAAATTTTCTTAATTTCTCGGTATAACTTTCTTCCTTGTGCATTTGGGTATATATCAAAGGTTTCCTGCCAGAAGAGCTTATCCACATAATTTGTGATTTTATTTTTATTCGAAAAATTTGACGCTTATGGCAATTTGTTTGACATGCCAGAATGCTGTATTCCCTGCCTCAATAGAATAGTCAATTATTGTACTCTTTTTGTGTCCTATCAACATTTATTACAATTTTAAATATGCCAGAAGGTATTATGTTCTTACATAAAAGAAAATCACAAATTATGTGGATACGCCCTTCTGGCCGGAAACCCTGGATATGTTGCAAGATAAAAATACGGGCCTATTTGTTTACCTGATTATTTAGTCACAATTCAAAAAAGTTTCAATTTAAATATCTATTTTTTCCTTAGTCTTACTTTCTTCTTCTATATAATCTTAGCTTTACTCAACACTCATTGCAGAACATGGAACAATTAATACCCATTAATACCTATTTTTCTGCAAGCACAGTTTCTTGTACATCCTTTCGTATATTGACAGGCGGTTTTTTCAAGCAAAACTTGTGGCGTAGGAGCTTTGATACTAAATATTGAAATTAATTCATATTATCTTCAATTTTTCTACACATTTGTAACTCAAAAATAGTATCCTTGGCTGAAGAGTCATATTATATAGAAATTGGGGTTGTCGAAATGATATACAAGTTATTGGATTTATGCACATTCAAACGACGGCCGTGGGTAATGAAAGTGGGTAATGATCGTGGGTTATAGGCCATATTACCTGTTTAAATCACATTATTAATGTTTACATTGTTAAACCGCTGTAAAGAAAAAATACAACTTAAAAAAAATTACGTAAAAATTAACAAAAATTGGCAGTATAACACTTTGACTAACTATATTTGTCTTAAAATTAACCTTGGATTTTTTAACAATACACCATTTTAAAGGTATATTGGCCTTCTTTTTTATTTTACATCATGTATACCTAAATGTAGAAGAAAAAAGTTATAACGAGAAATTACAAAGATATACTTAACGGTTAGATATCGTTGAAAGTAGAAAAACTTAAAGAACCCTATTTTACTCATAAATAATCTTAAAACCTCGTACTCCGAAGCAGCAAGCTGACGTCTTGTAGACGTCTTTTTAGTAATTTTTGGTCACATTTGGTCAGCAAAGACGTCATAAGATGACGACAAAATGACGTTAAATTGACCTCCCTAAGTCACAGACAAAAGACGTCCAGTTAATGACGTCATAATGACGTCTTTAAAATGACAAACAATTTACGCATATACTTTTTTTTAAAGCTAAAATGATACGATATTCTATTTGAAAATTGAAATAGGAAAAAACCCCTTACTGCTTACAATTTCCTTGCACTGCAAGGTCGCATCTCTCGGGACACTGTCCAACCTGGAGACGCAGATTTTTACACTAGCCGAAGATATTTCTTTCAAAGCTAATTGAGATCACCAACCGCAGACTGGTCTCGAAATATTTTGGTCTCATCGGTACGGTGTAGGCGATAAAAAGCGAAGATGTGGAATAAACGTAGTAGTTTATTGTACATTGCCCCATCTATCGGTAAAGTTTTTTCCTATTTCAATTTTGTAAAATTATTAGTCCTATTTTTCTGTCATATGATATTTCGGTTGGATTTTGACACGAATCATATAATGTCACAAAATTTTTTCTGGCGGGTTTTCTAAACATGGCGTCATTAGATTTTTATGAGCTAGTATGACGAAAAAATGACGTCGAAAAGACGTCACTTCAACGACGTCAAAAACACGTCATTAAAATGACGTTAATATAACGTCACAATTTTGGCCTGATGACATCCTGTGACCAAAAATGACCAAAAATGACTTAAAAATTACGTCATAATGACGTCAGCTTGCTGCAGCTGAAGTTATAGGTGGTTTTTGGATTTTTTCTTTGCTTCGTTATTTAAGAATATTTTTGTCAAAAATACCTTTTTTGAATTTGGAAAGCATTTTTCGGTTGACTACTATCTGGAAAAAATGCGTAGTTTTCGACCTAACCTCAAAAAACTGAAAAGGGGCTGTTTTCATCCCGTTTTCAAAAACGCACCCTTCTAAATGATAGCACGCCGCGGTTTTTTTATAAAATTAAAACAACCCTTTAACGTTGAAGTTTCTTTTTACCTTCTTTTTTCAATCAGTAGCCTAAAAGTGACGCGTTCGTCCAGTCCGACACCCGAAACATGTCAATATTGACAGGCTGGGTAATGCGTCGCT
>JACEGR010010767.1:0-17641 GCA_014170235.1 Listronotus bonariensis | reverse complement strand
AATTTTAATATTATTATTGAAATATACACTTAGCCCACAAAGTCATCGAATTTCGAGCACCATTTACATTGTAAGTAGTTTTCTTCAGTAAAATAAGTACCTATGTAACCAAATATTAAGAGGCGTTGAAAGCCAGAGCGAACCATCTCAAAATTCAAAAAAGGTACTTTAAAAAGTATTTTTAATGTCATAAAACCTAATTATTAAAGCCTAAGTAGGCAAAGAATTAATGTAGGATAGTGGTAGCTTACTAAGTCCATTTTCGCTGTGATAAATAAGTTTTATACTATAAAAATACGCGTTGAAGTACATTTTTTGAATTGTGGGAGGATCCGCTCTGGCTCTCAAGACCTTAATATCTAAAAACATAATAAAGTTTTTAATAATAACGGTTTCTACTTTTTTTTATAAATCTGCTTATTTGGCTAGTTATATTACAAAAATATTTACAAAGTCAATAGTGCTTGAAATGATGTATGCAGAGTTTTTGTGCTGACAGTATGTATGCAGTAAGGGGATTAGCATTAAACTTTTTAACTTATTAACTTAAAGTTAAGCCTAAATTATCTCCAATATAGGTATTTGTTTTAATTGAATCTTATTCTACATATAATGTATATTGATATTTATAACCCACAAAAATCTTGTAGGATCACTAACCTTGACTTCATTTCCAAAATTTTTAGTTTTGATACTGATTGTTTACAGTTTACTTGAGTGCAAGAAATTGTCAATACATTTTATACACAACTGTTAATAATAATTTTATAAATGTAAATTATACTTATGTTAAAAAATGTTTTTGTCGTTAAGGTCGGCATCATTTTTGTCTCAAATATTTCAATAACAATTAAAAAGTTCTTATTTCTTGCAAACCCTATTAATCTATTAATATCCAATCTGATACACCACGTTCACATTACGAAAGAGACTTTATTTCTAAAATTTTAAAAATTCATACTTGTATATTAATAACTATAATAATGCTTTGTACAAAAGGAAATGTGTTCCAAACTATTGAATTTAAACATATTTCTTATAATTTTCATACAATTCGCCTTCTGTTAACACTTGTATTAAAGCCCATATTTTAGGTATTTTTAATGTGTTAGCCCCCAAAGCGACAATATTTAGGTGCTCATTCTTAAACTCAAAAATTCTACCTTTTACACTTAAATCATCCTTAAACATTAAGGTCCAGTTGTATAAAGCAGATTTAAACTTAGTTCTACTAAACTGAGGTCAGGCCTAAGAACTTTCCGTAAAATCTTAACCCTTAAACGACAACAAGGGGTCGCCTGTGACCCCACCGAATAATATTTTATACATATTTCTTATAAAAGTTGTTTTATAATATTGCTGCTACACCTACCTTTCTAGCTTGGCTGTTACTATTAGCACAGCAAATACGTATGCCGCAGAACTTTATTGCCTGAGTTATAGGTGTTTGGGGTCGCCGGCGACCCCTGTTGTTGTTTGCGTAATAAAAAAGACATGTCTATCAAAAAAATTATATTTATTATTAAAGTTAAAAGGATCTAAAAGAGATGAAAAGACGACATAAAGAAAGTAATAAGGATATTGACAATAATAATTATAACTTAAATGATATTGGAAGTGAATCTGAAGAACAAGAAAAGAAAGAAGTGGAGGCAGTTAAAATAGTGTACAAACCAACTAAAAATGAATCGTAATGATGAAGTACCTTTAGCACATCTTACAAATGGCATTTAAACCTTTTTTTAATATACATGGACAGGAAAAAAATGCTTTTGCATCTTCCTAGGCCTAAAGGGACAAAAGCTGAATAGGAAGCTTGGAAATTTTATTTTGACGACAATATGCTGCATAAAATTGTTACTTATAGAAACAAAAAAAACTACGTAAAGATTTACTTTTTTAAAGCACAAAGATATACAAGACAGACCGATAAAACAAAATTGGAAGACTTAATGCTTTACTCACACAAGTAATGCTTTGAAGAATAATTATAAGAATCTCTTGATCTGCAAAAATATTTTTTTCTATACAAAATCATTAATTTCATTACAAAACAACCAACAAAACGATATTGGATAGGTTTTTTGCTGATTAAACTTTAAAAATATCAATAATTCTTCATATGTTGTCGTTTAAGGGTTAATTTCTTTTAATTTCTTGACACTGACAGCAGTATTGAGATTTTACCGAAATTTAAAAGGCCGCTTAAACTAGTTATTTTTTAAATAAAAAAACTATTGTACATCCTGTATATTTTAATTGTTTTAACGGATTATTCAAAATAATATTTACGCCTATATTTTTTATAGTAGGGGGCCCATGGTGCTAATTGGGAATTTACTCAAGCGTTATAGAGACTATTGGGTTGCAAAGCTTAGATGCTAATAAGAAAAAAATATATATAAAATATACATTTTCATGGGTGAGGGAAGCGATCATAGATTTTTAAATAGCTATTTCGACCCATGAAAATCGTCAGATTATATATTTTCGTTATCCTTGAATTATTTCACTCGAAACAAAAAAAAAACAAAAAATAGCTACGCTCGAGAATTTCAAAATAGGTTTTTTTACAAATTTGTACCCCTTCGCTTTAGTAAATAGTAAAATATACACTTTTTAGTAATTAACTCACCTATCTTTATCTGACGCGCTTGAAAATTTTTAATGAGTATTTTTTAATACCAATCTGATTCTTTATCTTAGCCGGGTACAAGGTATCCTCCTGTGTTTTAATCTGCCGCGCTCTTAGTATCTCCTGCTATTATAAATGATGTAACAACATATTCCAAATACAAATAAGCCTTATTTGTTGCAGGTTTAATGCTTTGCTAGCAAACCGAAGGTCCTTAGCAAATAATATTAAGATAATATAAGTAGATAAATATTCACTTATAAGCAATTTGCTTTAAGTGGTTTGAAGAGTAATAATATTTGTCGACATCGATAAGGCGGTATTTTGTGTCAGCTTTTTAATGCTGTTTAATTAAAAGTTGATGAAATATAGCACGAGATGCTCATCATGATATTACTATTATTATTACGATAACAAAAAGTACGTAAAATAATTCATACCAATTATATTTAATATGGAATTAGAGATAAATGATTTAAAACTAAGGATTTTGGATAATATGGTGTCCAAAATCTGTTAAATCCCTGCTTTATATACAGTGTGGGCCAAATTAAACTTGCATACTTTTTAACTAATAATAACTTTTTATCTCTTGCGCCCGTCTTTTTAATTTGAAGAGCTAATAGGTAGATATGTTTTCTCTAGGTTTGTCAATTTTGGTCAAATAGCTTTAAACAGGACTGGACTTTTTTCAAAATATTGCATTAAACTTTGTTGCAAAAAAAATAATTTTATCTACAATTAGGCCAATTTGATATTTTTTAATAACTAACTGTTTAGTTTGGTCAGCATTCAGTTCAGTAACAATGGTATCATTACATTTTTGATTTTCAAAGGACACTAAAAAAAGTTATTTTTTTATTTAAATTAAGAGAAATACATTCTTTTTGGGGAGCATAATTTATCCAAAATAATTATAATTTCTAAATCCTTAAATTGTTAACAGATTCGCTTTTACTGAATCAGTTTCCATAGTTTATCTACAAGGAAAACGTATTAGCTTAATTTTTTTTATCTTTGGACAAACCATGAAGGCTTAAAGCCTAAATACTAACGTACCGTGGGTGTCTTAAGCGAGGTAAGAGGGAGTTTGTTTGAAGATTGGGGGAAGGGAAAGACCTCCGCGGGCAGCAGGTTCCACAACCTAGAAACTCTAGGGATAAAAGAACGAACAAAGTGGGAAGTTCGGGGCCCGTCCAGTTGGACCGTATATGGATGCATACGCGCGGAACCACGAGTTTCTCTGTTGGGAACCGTAAGTGGAGGAACTATACTGGACAATTCTTCAGAGCAGAAGCCATGGAAGTACCTATAAAAAGCGATAAATCCCCCACAGCCCGACGATATGCAAGAGAGGGAAGCCTTTCTGTAAGTGAAGGATCATTAATGAGACGAATAGCTCTTCTTTGAATAGAATCAAGAATGCTTAGGGTTGTGAGGGACGCCATGCCCCAGATATGAGATATGAGATACTTTTATTATATGGCTAAACTTTTTACTATTTTCTTGCCTGGTTATGATACCTAATAGGTGTATCTTTTACCAGTTAACTTGTTCTTACAAAAGTAATGTCAAACTTAAAACTATCAGTCATTTTAGTTTTAATAAAAAGTTTTTTACATTTTTAGCCAGTTTAGCAGTATTTTCTGGTAAAATGTTTACCACATTTTTGAAACGCGACCAAAAGCTCAGTTCTCGTTTTGGCAGTCTTTTTAAAGATTTATTTTGCTGGTTTTTGATAAAATAATTTCGACCGAAAGCTTATAAACCATCTCTGTATGGTAAGTAAATTAAAGCACATAAATTTAAATAAGTATTTTATATTAAATATTTTATAAATTAATTTCGGTAATTTTCTAGAAACCTGCGGCAACTCTGATTTTGACGAAATTTGGTATACGGGATTTTTGGGGCGTTGATCACGAATCTGAAAGATATTTTGGCGGAAACGTTTCGTTCTTGAGATATCCATCATCAGACTTGAAATTTAAACTAATCCTATTTTAACAATATTCCCCTTCTTTTGCACACAATTCTTGATTTAAAGCTAAAGTGGCACAGAATATTTGATTTTTACCTTTAAAACCCCGTTTTTTACGTATTTTACATTATTTTTGCATTAAATTGCATAGCTATACTTTGAATCATTTCAATCCCAGTGTGCCATGAAGCCCTATGTGTATGTATGGTTGCCGCATTATCAAAGAAAAGCTACGCAATTTAATGCAAAAATAATGTAAAAACGTAGAATACCGGAATTTAAAAAGGTAAAAATCAAATATTGTCTGACACTTTAGCTTTAAATCAAGAATTGTGTGCAAAAGAAGGGGAATATAGGGAAAATAAGCTTAGTTCAAATTTGAATTTTGATGATGAATATCTCTGGAACGAAACGTTTCCGCCAAAAAAATCTTTCAGATTCGTGATCAGGGTCCCAAAAACCCCTGTATACCAAATTTCGTCAAAATCGGAGTTGCCGCAGGTTTCTAGAAAATTACCTTAATTTCTTTTAAATTAATCTTTACTTGTATTATATTATGCAAGGACAGAATAGTTTTTCATAGTGTATAAAAAGTTTATTTTTTTTTTTCAAATGTTTATTAAACCTTTTTATTCTGAAAAAAGGCCAAATATTTTTTTTTTGTTTAAATTACATTTTATCTTTACAAATTTTTGTAAAAAATAGTAAATTTACATAACTTTTATGTGATATTACACTAAACATATAATATTTATAAAAATTGAATAGCAGAATTACATGTTCAATGATATTAATAAAGAAATAGTAAGCAATCTTTAATAATCCACTCAAATACTATATACTAACTTGCTTTTTAAACCCGGATGACATGACGGTAATGTCATCACTTAAACACAAAACATTCGCTGACACCTGACACATTAAACAACATGACAAATATGTAACATATAATTTAATCTATCAGTGCCTATCCTATAATAAAACTGTTTTTTAATAATGCATACATTTTCCTTATAATCAATACAACATAATGACCAGGTCGTTATAGCAAAGTTCAAACGTAAAAATTAATTTTCTTGTCCACTAAGTTATGGCATATAACAATTATATATGTCTTAGCTTAATAGTCTAGGTCTATTAAATTTTAACCCATTACACTCAACTTGATTAATAGCTATGCTAATTTGCGTCTAGCATGCACTTTATTTCATGCGTACATGGTATAACAATTATTTCCTTAGACAATCTTGCTGGAAATTTTTACCGTAATAACTTTAATAGAAATGCAGCCTGTTAAACTAGGTTTTTCCTTAAAAAAACAACATTTTGGACTTCTACACTATATTCATTCTGAATTTTAATATACTTTTGTCAGTATTCTTCTAATTATTAAATTATATCACTGAAGAGAATTCAAAAGATGCTTTCAATGCAGATAAAGGGAGATAAGTTTGGTGAACTGTACGGATGCTGCAACCAACACTTTATACAGGTCTTAAAGATAGTTTATTAAGGTATAGTGAGAACACAATAAACTTGCAAATTCGGTACCCTTTAAAAATAATAAAAAACATGAAAAAAGGCCTCGAAGACAAGCCTGCCGATTTAATTGCTTGAAACTTTTTTGTGATTTTTTTTCTTATCAAAGAGCACCGAATTTACAATTTAAAAATGGTATTTCTAGATGATATAGGTTTTTAGATAATAGACCAGTGCTGAACCCATTACAAGAAGTAAAATAAAAAAAAGATATGGTAGGATGAAACCTATTAAAAAAGGTAGCAGAAGGACTTTAGATTTTAGTTCCTTGGAAGGATCGCCTAGTGTCTCCTTCGAATGTCTTTGGCCAGGTGATGTATGCAAACGAGCGAGATGTTGTTGCTGACACCATCTACTTATCGTTGTTTTAATCATCTTTTGGATAGTCCGAGTACTGGCTCTGGACCGTTGAACCTTCTAGATGACCCAGCAGCGCTAGTTCATCCGGTTAGTTCACTGGGTATTTAAAGCTTTTGGACAGCCTGGCTGTCTGAGCGAATGTGAATTATATGGTTGTTATACCCTCTCACATTTTCTTGGACACGTGCTAGAATAGCATATATTTCTGCCTTTTATTCAGTGGTTTGCCTCCCTAGTGGAAGGTTATAAGTCGCTTTGAGCCTTGCCCCAAATAAACCAGCACCAACCTCGTCATCCGTCTTGCAGCCATCGGTGTACCAAATCAAGCCTCTGACAAGAGATGGAGGTGTTCCATTTGTCCATATGTCAGTGTTTCAGTTGACTTTATAAGGTTTTTCGAAGTAGACCCCAGTCATGTGGTCTAATCTTACGTTCAAGAGCTGTAGGTCAATGATTTCCATTACCCTAGTGTAACTGTGTCTTTCAGGATGTTATTTTCACATCACAGTGTTTATCATTCTATAGGCGGAATTTAGGACCTCCGTCTTGATAAAAATGACCAACAGCGTTAGGCTCAGGATCGTTTCCATAGCCATAGAAGGTATACTTCTTAGGGCATTGGTAATGCACAGACAAGTCAGTCTTTGCTGACAATTAAGTCTCGTAATTGTCGTGAACATATTAGTGTTTACATATTTCCTTTAAAACTAAAACAATGGTCGTGCTTATTTTAAGTCCCCATAATTTCCTAGATTTCATTGTCCTGCAGAAACTGCAGCGAGGAAATTAATAAAACATTGCTTTTACGGGGCACGAAAAACCAACTTTTGGCAAAATAAACGATCCAAATCCCGCCGTATCGCATTTAATACGGTGCATATGTATATGTGTATAGCTGGCCACCACGCTAAGGTTTATGGTAATATTTATAGGGTACTTCTATTTTATTAGTTGGTATTGGGGTTTTAGCATATTTAAATTACCTTTGAAAAGCGGGAAATTCATAAAATGGTATTAGTGGTTTAAAGTTAAAATATTAGCATAGATCTACCCTCGAAACGTTTATCGTATAAACGTGTGTTTTAACAGAATACGTTGCGTATATAAAAATTAACATTATAAGAACATGGAGTTCTGGTTAGTTTTACCGACAATTTTTAAAGTGTGATTCTTCACCAAAAAATAAGAAAAAAAAACGAACGAAGAGTTTTAAAATTTAATAGAAGTAATAATTTTTTTATAATAACTTTTTACCAATCTTTATTCCTTATTTTTAAGCAAAATATCATTAAAAAAATGTATTTAAAATAGCATTTTAATTACTTTAATAATTTTAAAACGTTCCCAATAAAAGACCATACAATGTAAAATATCAAAAATTATTATTTTGGCGACGTTTTGCCTCTCTTTTGCGGCATTATCAATTTATTTTAGGCTTGATAATGCCTCAAAGAGAGGCAAAACGTCGCCAAAATAAAATTTTTGATATTTTACATTTTATATTGGGAACGTTTTTGAGTTTATATTTAATGACCGGGAACTAATACCATTTTTAATTTATTAATGTAACAGAGGTATCAAAAAGTTCCATGAAACTGATTTTGGAATTATAAAAAAATTATTCATTTTAAATTTTTATAATATAATTACCTAAAAAACCCTTACAATTTGCTTTTCAAATACCTGCTGTCTCCAAATTCCTACACAACACAATTTTCTAGCTATAATCTTATATGATTTAGCCACTTTCGCCAAATTATGGACTTAAATTAAAAAAAATGTGACATTTTGGTGAACAATAATAAAAAGGTAGTTTACTCTTGTAGCAAAATCATGTTTTTCAAGTTTTTGCAAACCCTGTGTACAAAATCAACATTTTATTTTTGTAAATTATATTTTTTTTATAGAGAATATCATTTTTTATATAAAATACATTTTTTGTCCATCCGTGGACAGTCCGTAGATATGTTTGAAAAAGACTTCTATGCACCAAAGATCAATTTCTTGATGTACAAGAAAAATATTTTTAAAAATAAAAATGATACATCAAAATCATTTTTCTACAATAAAAGTATATTTTTCCACAACCGTTAAAAAAATGCTGTTTTTTAATCGTTATCATGAAGATAAAGAACTCCATTCTAGTACACTACATAAAGTGTTAAAAAAGTTACTTTTTTTACCATTCGAAGCTTTTTTCACACTTTGAATGCCTACTACAATAAACTTAAATATCAATTTATCCAATGTAACAGTAAACGCGACATCAACTGAACCAAACGGTCAAGTTACCTTTGATTTCGTCATTATTTCCTTTAGTTTATGGGTCACTAGTTTTAAAATTTGACATTTTGCGAATAAATTTAATAACAATTATTTAAAATTAATAGTAATAATAAATTTGGAAGACTAAGTAATTAAAAAGTAATTTATACTGGTTTAGTATAATTTATTCAAAAAGTAAGTACATACATAGAGGATATAATGGCTTTATTAATTAATTAATATATTGACTTTTTTATTCGATGTAAAATTTTAGTTTAAATAAAAACTTCTTGATATGGTCAAATCGGTCTAATTCTACAATATTGTGAACACCTAGTATAAAAAAGTATACATTTTGGGGATTTTAAAAATATACATTTTTGGGAAATTTAAATTTTAATTGGGTTACTTTAACATTGGGAAATTTGGTACATAAAACAATACGTGAATTGTCAAGGTTTAAAAAGTAGAAATCAAACAATTTTCTAGGTTACTCTTATAATAATAAAACAAAAACATTAAACAAGCGAGTTACCTAGAAATGTAAAACAAATACTAAAAAATTTAATATTTAAAGGAGAACAAAATTTTAAGACGGGGAGTAGAATCCTGACTTCGAAGAAATACTGGGTGTTCCCATTGTCCAAAGAGTTTAAGGGAAGAAAGGGGGATGTTGACAATATTTTACTGGTAAAATTGTAATTTTATTTAGTACAAAATATAATATTTTTTTATTTATTTTTAAAGTGAGTTTAAAGGGCCCAAAACCCGAACAACACATGGGAAAACCTTTATGAAGACTTTAAGGCGGAATTTGAAGACAAGGACTACAAAAGGACGCTGCTGAAACGACTCCAAGAACGAGCGCAAAGGCCACAAGAGCTGGTTAGAAACTATTTGTACGAGTTGCGAGCCCTGTACTATGACTATAAAACAGAGTGGGACTTTGAAGAATTTAAGAAGATATTTGAAGACGGGCTGTCCGAAGATGCATACTATCATTATTACTGGCTAACCA
Organism: Listronotus bonariensis; assembly: GCA_014170235.1. Taxonomy (NCBI): domain Eukaryota; kingdom Metazoa; phylum Arthropoda; class Insecta; order Coleoptera; family Curculionidae; genus Listronotus; species Listronotus bonariensis. Next base: position 7,843 of record JACEGR010010767.1, on the reverse strand, counting down.
ATCCGCCGAACCGCCCCCAGGAAACCTAGAAGAGCTGAAAGCGTTAACAGTAACAATCGATAAGGCCCCAAAGTCAAGAGACCCCCCAGACAGCCAGCACCATACAGAGAAAATGTCCGTTTTGAGAGGAATACTCAACATACACCAACGTTTAGACAGGAACGCCACTGGGAGAGAAGAAACTATGATGACCACCCTAGAAATAGTCAACGGCCGCCATTTAGGTCTCAGAACTACCCAAGATCACCCCTCCGGGCCACAGCAGAGAATACAACTATAGTCAGCACCAGAGAAGACAAGAGGGCTTCCAAGCAAGAAATAGAAACAACAACCCAGTATGCTATCAATGTGGAAAGCACGGGCACTTTGCAGCAACCTGCACAAAGAATAACAACCACCCAAATGGAAGAGGATGGCGAAACTAGACACCCCGACCATCCTCGCTCAGGGTGCCAAAGGAAAACAGGGCGTCCTCCAAATTCAAGTAAATATAGGCAACAGAAAAGTAGAAGCAATAGTGGACACCGGAGCACAAAATAACGTTATACAAGAAAAATGGGCAACAAATTTTAGAAAACAGACAAGCAACACCGTACTGCTGACAGCGGGTGGACATCGGATACCAGTGCTAGGGGAAGTAAACGTGCCAGTACAGATACAGGGATACCCAACCGACAGAAGCACAATAACGGCCAAAGTAATCGCCAAAGCTCCTTATCCACTAATCCTAGGAATGGACTTTTTAACAAGTAATAACGCGGTAATAAACCTTGCAAAGAAGACCCTAGTACTAAGAAACCGGCACAAGATACCTTTAAATATGGGAGCGGCCACCAAGCAATCGATATCCGGACTAATGTGCGAAAACCCACGCCCACACCCAGACGAAAAAATTAATGGAAGAAGATGGAGAAAATATGAACCAAGGACCAGACCTAGGGGACCATATCCAGCCAATCACAGGGGAAAACCAAGGGGCAAATTCAACGTGCCAAAGAAGCAAAGGCCAGGCAATAGAAGAAATAGGACGTACCGCTACAGAAAACAAGAACATAAGCCTTCAACATATCAGTCAGGGGAGCACTACAGAAAACAAGAAAATAGGCAATCAACATACCAGTCAGGGGAGCACTACAGAAAACAAGAAAATAGGCAATCAACATACCAGTCAAGGGGGCACTATAGAAAACGAGGGAACGCACAGTATATGCAAAATTCAAGGAAAAATAGCCAAAGTGACATCACAGCATCAACGAGGAGCAGATCTCAAGAAGAAGAGCAGTCACCCCTAAATGTAGCAATGATAGAAACATCGAAAATATGTAAATTAGGAGTACTAAAGGACTATACACTGAAGCACGAAGAGAAACAAACACTAGAATTAACCACCACAGGGAACCTGGATATGGATGACAAAGAATCCATCTATAATTGCATCTACAATAACAAATTGATGACGTCAAGGCAGATCACACCAGAATCACACATCTTTACGGATGGCGAAAAATTATTTTTGACAGTAAAAACAAGGTCTCCAAAAGAAGTACGCATACACAAGGGCACAACACTAGCATACCTCCAAAAAGCTGATCAAGAAGAAAACGAGAACAAAGAAGGCAATTGGCTTTTGTTTTCCCAAGAAGAACCCAAACAGGACGAAAAAGTTACATTAGAGGACCATAAACTAGAGAAGATAACAAATAAAGAAATGAAGAAGGCCCTACAAGATCTTCTCCTGGAATTCAATGACGTTTTTGCAAAATCCCCAAAATGTATACTTTTTTATACTAGGTGTTCACAATATTAAATGTTAATCATTAAATAAATTTAAGCCTAGAACACTAAAGTATTGACCAATTTTTTCCTGCGGAAAAATAATTTTGCTTTAAAGTACAAATAAAAAAAGGTCACATTAATTACTGGGGAAATAGACATTAGCGACATGAAATGACCATGCCAAAACATGGTTAGGTCGGATCAAATTTGTTTAAAACCAAACAAGAATTTCAAGAAATATTTTTATTTTAAGAAAATGCAGTGGCGTATTTACAATAAATACATAAAAACAGGCATTGCTACGTCTGGTTAAAATCATCCGATAAGTCTAGGACACGAAACACGGAAACCGAACTAGTTTAGAAAATCGGTTTCTGTTAAAATTAACTAACTGAGTTAGTTCGCGATATCACCGTAAAACCGCTCACTAGCTCTGCTCATCATTATTCTATTAAATTTAAAGAACTACTGAACTAGAAGAAAGAAATAGTTTGCTTAAATCATATGAATTAAAATGAGCGAACTTTAGCCTGAACAATAATGCCCAAGTCTATTCCTTGAAAAGAATATCCGGTTTAAAGGGACTAAAGAACATACTTTTTTTCCTGGTGGTACAAAAAGAGATTATTTTAGTAAAGCGAAAGAAGTAAACATAATTTCATTATCTCTAGTATGCAATGACAAATTTCTTGTATTCTAGTCTACAATTCAATTTAAAGTATTAATAATTAGGCTGAAATCGGTAAATAAAAAAATATCAAAGAGAAATGAAGTTTTTAGACCTCTAAATGGCATTCCCTTGCATGTTCCACCCCTGATTTTCGTAATATTTCCATATTAAATATCACTGAAGCGCTGTTTGCATTTGGCATATTTGAGAACCGGCGATTCGGAACATGCAGCGGAGAAAACCAGCCGCAACAGACGATATTGTGACGCGGTCTCTGTAACTGCAGACGAACCGTGAAGAAAAGCCTCCACACCGGATACGTCACAGGAAAAACGTTTGATATAAGAAAATGCTACGTTTACTCTCGTATACTAATATTACTTTGCAACGTATGTTTACTTATACATACCTACATAGGGATAGTTTCTACTTTGAGTAAATGTACTGCCATGTTTAAACATAACATAATTATTACGTAGATATATGTACATATAGAAATAGTTGGTTGACTGACCATATTGCCTAATGTGAAACAAGTTTGTTAATAAAAATATACAGGGATATTTTTAAGTTGATATTTTCCTTTCAAAACTGTATAGGATGTAAAAAAATAAGAAAATTTTGCAGATAAAATTATGTCTAAAAATGCTTTGTTTCCGAGATACAGGGTTATAAAGTTTTAAGAAGAAAATGCCTGATTTTATCACAACTTTCCTACCGCTTCAAATATTTCCACAAAAGTTGGTACTTTTCTTTTGACCATTACATTACATTTTTTGCTGTAAAAGTTTTTAAAAAAATTTACCAGAGGCGTTTAAACAAGATTTGTACTGAATTTTTTTAAGAAAAAAAATATTTGAATTTTAATCAATATTGTGACTCGGTCGCTGTAACTGCAGACGAACCGTGAAGAAAAGCCTCCACACCGGATACGTCACAGTAAAAACGTTTGATATAAGAAAATGCTACGTTTACTCTCGTATACTAATATTACTTTGCAACGTATGTTTACTTATACATACCTACATAGGGATAGTTTCTACTTTGAGTAAATGTACTGCCATGTTTAAACAGAACATAATTATTACGTAGATATATGTACATATAGAAATAGTTGGTTGACTGACCATATTGCCTAATGTGAAACAAGTTTGATAATAAAAATATATAATTAAGTTGATATTTTCCTTTTAAAACTGTATAGGATGTAAAAAATAAGAAATTTTTGCAGATAAAATTATGTCTAAAAATGCTTTGTTTCCGAGATACAGGGTTATAAAGTTTTAAAAAGAAAATGCCTGATTTTATCACAACTTTCCTACCGCTTCAAATATTTCCACAAAAGTTGTTACTTTTCTTTTGACCATTACATTACATTTTTGCAGTAAAAGTTTTAAAAAATTTTACCAGAGGCGATTAAACAAGATTTGTATTGATTTTTTTTAAGAAATAGTATAGCGAAATATAAAAAAGATAAAAAAATCTGATTGCGCAACCTTGATTTCAATTTTGGAAACAAATTTAATGGTAAACGCAAATCATGGCAAACTTGATTGATTAAAATAAAACACCCTGTATATTTTATCAACAATAAAAAGACGTTTTAAAGACCTTTAAAAATTTACCACATTTCAAATTATTTTTTCCAACAGTTTCGGAAATATGAGCGTCCAAATCTTAATGCGTATATCTATTATTTTTTGGATTTATTTGGTCATATTTCCAAAACTATAAAAGATACATATATCAAATGAGGTATTTTTAAAACCTCTTTAAAATATTTTTGCAGCGGTAATACAATATACATAGTGTTCCGTTAAAAACATCCTGATAATAACCATATTTCCGAAACTATTAAGAAGTGATATATCAATTGTGGTATTTTTATAGTTTTTAAGAAGATCTTCCTATTGGTGATTAAATATACAGGGTGTTCCATTAAAAAAAAATAACTTTGTATTATAAGAAAAAGCAGTGGTGTACCTTTTTTCTTGAAAAAATCTCAATACAAATCTTGTTCGTACGCCACTGGTATTATATATATAATTTTGTGGTAATAATCGAAGTAGTAACAAAGTCATGACAAAAAGGCATTGTTTTCTTAAAAATTTAACACCCTGTATTTAAAAAAAGCATTTTCCGAGCTAATTTTATCAGTATACAGGTAGATTTATTTAAGTGTATACTGTGTGAACGAAATGGTAACAACTGGCAATAATTTGCAAAATTCTTGGTATGACATAAATACTTTTCTTTAAAACTGTAAAAACACCTTAACAAAACTAAACACGTATCTAATAAAAGCAATAGTGATGTTTTACGGCATCTACACATTTCATTGTATCAAAAAGTTTAACTCAGAGATAATTGCATCTTGATGACGGCCGTTTTCATCTACCTAACGTGAGATCATCTTCCTTAAGTACTTAAACCCTAAAATTTAATTTAAAGAATTTTACGACAGCAAAGCTACCGTTTCCCACGCTTCTAAGACTCCATCACGCAGACTATATCTTTTCGTCTTTGCCGTCCTAAAAAATATATTACATTCCTTATCTTTCCGAAACGTTTACTTTTAAGGTTTCTACAAATAACTAGATGTACAGTAGCGTAGTAAAACGTTAATTGCAATAATAAAAATACTGATTAAATTTGTTTAAAATGCCCGTTCGTATTATCCTTAAGACGTTTCTTTCAAATAAATTTAAAATAAAGCCCCCGTTGATGTTTAATGATATTGCACAATGGTAGAATTTGCACAATGTTGACAAAAAACACAGTACGTCTTAGGTAAAATATATATATATATATATATATATATATATATATATATATATATATATATATATATATATATATATATATTCTATTCATACGATAAGTGATAAAGTAGGTGAATACAATATGCGCATGTTGACAATATGCCCACCTGCCGCACTTTAAAAATGTTATGAAATATGGCTGCACGGCAGCACATATTAGAACCGTTTTACACTAAAGAATCATTCCGAAAATTATTACCACAGAAAAAATATCATAGTTATTTTGTATATGTTATTACCAAAATTTTCACAATAATTATTTTATGTATTACACGTTCAAGAATTCTAACAAAAATTTTCGTTTTAAAACTATTAAAATCGTTCTATATTTTACATACAATAATCGGGAAAAGACGCGAAAATCGGCGCGAAACTATTTTCAAGGCCAGTAATGTCATTTAACGTTAATTCGTAGATTAAAGAACAAAGAGTAAGTGTTGCAGAAACCTACTAGTAACAAATTATCGCTTATCCATATGTGTCATAATATAAAGAACACAAAAACCTTTTTTATTTATTAATTTTTAACCTTTTAAGTTTATGTCAAAATTAGTCATTTAGGCGGGTTTTACAAGGCTAAATTTGGAGTTAGAATCTTAGGGGATAAGCCAACTAGAGGCAGCCTTGCTGATTTGCCTTGTAAACAGCTTACGTGATGAAGAAAAGTGCTAGCAGTCTTTCTTGTTCCGTCTGCTAATTGATTCTACCAATTTGCATGAGGAGTAGAAGAGCAAATACTGAACCTATTTTCTACGTTTTCACGCTTTTTGGCACTACCCAGGAAAGTATAAGCTTAATAAGTCAAGTCCAGGCAATTGTTTATAGAGCATCTTTAACTTGGATTTTTTTCGACATAGCCAAACCCCGCACCACCCTTTTTTATATATCAGTCTCATTTATTTTAAAGCAGGATAATATCAGCAACAAAACAGCAAAGAGTTATAACTTTCTACTTTTTCTCCTCAAATAAAGCAAATTAATCATAACTTGAAGACAACAACGTCAGTTTTATCAATAACAAATTTTAAAGACGTATTTTTACAATAAAATACCAAGAAAATTAATTTTATTCAATTATCAACAAATAAATTGGGGCAAACCATGCCCTATAAAGCAGGCTTTACAACTCTTTGAAAAGTGCGCATGAGCATCACAAGAATTCTTGCAATAATTCTAGTAAAATTTATTAAAAGTATCAAACAGAAATAATTGCATTATTACCAAAAATCATACAAAAATAATAAAGAAAATTTTGATAGTAATTTTCGCTATAAATTTTGCTAGAATTCTTGTATGTGTAAAAAGAACCTTAAACGCACACTTTGTGATTAATCCACTGGCATATTTGAGTTGGTAATTCGGCATTAGCAAGTGCCAATCGAGTGGTGTCACTAAAAATTGTTTTTAGACAATATTATAACATTTATATGTTCTTTTATTTTAAAGTTGCGAATAAAAATGTGCTAGTAAAACGAAAATATTTTTGCTTTATACATGGGTATTAAAGGTTAAATTGAGGTAAGAAGTGATCAATTTAAGGTAACATTTTAGACAAAAACACAGACTAACCTAAATTTGATTTATATGTATATGTCAATATGCCCACCATGTGTACTTAGTAAAATGCACAACGGCATATTGTCAGATGTTTACCAATACTGTAACTTAAAGTAATTTTATTACATGATGAGTAATTTAAAAAATTCAGACATTTAAAGTAAGTGGATCAGAAAAGACCTTCTTAAATAAACCAGTGGTGCAAGCGGCTTTGTTCACTTATATTCATGATACCATGATACAAAGATTACAAGAAGGTAGGATCAACAGCGATTCCAAATTGGTTCGCTTTGCGCATGACGTAGCAATGTGACTTTTCTTGGCGCAATATTTAAATTTAGGTCTTAATGTTTGTGAATTTTGGTCATTTTTTAAATATGATGACCAGTATAGGGAAATATCTTTTAGAAGAATATTACTATTAATCTAAGAATATAATATTTAATGTTAATTAGCTTAAAATGTTAATATGTGCATAGACATAATAAACTACAGTTTAAAGCACTTTCATTCTATACTTAACTGGTTTTAAAGTCACACAACTGCCAAAAGCAAAGTAAAACGGTAAACAAACTGTTAAAAACGCGAAAACAAACGCAAGGTTTCAACTTTGTTAACAAATTTAGTCACATTACTATGTCAGAGACGGTGGTCACGTGATAAACGTCATGCGCAATATCCTACCTTTTGTATTTGTTATATCATGATCTACATTTATTTCATTTTTCTGTAGATTTTTAGGTTGTTTAAAGTTTTGAGACAAAAAACTTTATTATGTACTTTTATTTTACTTGTCGGTAATAAATATCTTCTTTTTACTTATTTAAAATAATTTTTGTCTTTTTCATACTTGGCCATATTACCTACACAATATTAGCAATATGCCCACTTTAAGTGATATTTAAAAAATGGCTCGACCAAATTTCGTGCTACTTTTTTGTAGGTTTTAAATATATTCAACTTTATGGTGGAAGAATTGCCGGGTCAAATTATTTACCATTACGTTGTTTAAAATAAC